>JBBPBQ010000247.1:0-13000 GCA_037974755.1 Cicer yamashitae | reverse complement strand
GTTGCATTACAGAAAATACATAAAAAGAGACACTACCGACTAATTCAAATCCGCTCGATTCACGTATTTGGTATTTTGTTTTCCAAACAACAAATAACCTTATATTTCGTAGAACAAATAAAAAGAACAACGCTAAAATCGATTTCTTGCAACTTGCCCGTGTTGCTTCGATACTTGGCCAGAATATCCGAAATAAATCAAAAAAAAAGGTGCAACACGAGCACTTCCCAGGAGGTCACCCATCCTAGTACTACTCTCACCCGAACACACTTAACTGCGGAGTTCTGATGGGATCCGGTGCATTAGTCCTGGTATGATCGCACCTATTAAATAATACGTCGTAATTGAATATATGCGTTGCACTACAGAAAATACATAAAAAGAGACACTCCCGACTAATTGAAATCCGCTCGATCCACGTATTTTGTATTTTGTTTTCTAAACAACAAATAACCTTATATTTCCTAGAACAAATAAAAAGAACAACGCTAAAATCGATTTCTTGTCAACTTGCCCGTGTTGCTTCGAAACTTGGCCAGAATATCCGAAATAAATCAAAAAAAAAGGTGCAACACGAGAACTTCCCAAGAGGTGACCCATCCTAGTACTACTCTCGCCCAAGCACGCTTGACTGCGGAGTTCTAATGGGATCCGGTGCATTACTGCTGGTATGATCGCACCTGTTAAATAATGCGTCGTAATTGAATATATGCGTTGCACTACAGAAAATACATAAAAAGAGACACTCCCGACTAATTGAAATCCGCTCAATCCACGTATTTTGTATTTTGTTTTCTAAACAACAAATAACCTTATATTTCCCAGAACAAATAAAAAGAACAACGCTAAAATCGATTTCTTATCAACTTGCCCGTGTTGCTTCGAAACTTAGCCAGAATATCTGAAATAAATAAATAAAAAAGGTGCAACACGAGCACTTCCCAGGAGGTCACCCATCCTAGTACTACTCTCACCCAAACACACTTAACTGCGGAGTTTTGATGGGATCCGGTGCATTAGTCCTGGTATGATCGCACCTGTTAAATAATACGTCGTAATTGAATATATGCGTTGCACTACAGAAAATACATAAAAAGAAACACTCCCGACTAATTGAAATCCGCTCGATCCACGTATTTTGTATTTTGTTTTCTAAACAACAAATAACCTTATATTTCCTAGAACAAATAAAAAGAACAACGCTAAAATCGATTTCTTGTCAACTTGCCCGTGTTGCTTCGAAACTTGGCTAGAATATCCGAAATAAATAAAAAAAAAAGGTGCAACACGAGAACTTCCTAAGAGGTCACCCATCCTAGTACTACTCTCGCCCAAGCACGCTTGACTGCGGAGTTCTAATGGGATCCGGTGCATTACTGCTGGTATGATCGCACCTGTTAAATAATGCGTCGTAATTGAATATATGCGTTGCACTACAGAAAATACATAAAAAGAGACACTCCCGACTAATTGAAATCCGCTCGATCCACGTATTTTGTATTTTGTTTTCTAAACAACAAATAACCTTATATTTCCTAGAACAAATAAAAAGAACAACGCTAAAATCGATTTCTTGTCAACTTGCCTGTGTTGCTTCGAAACTTGGCCAGAATATCCTAAATAAATTAAAAAAACAGGTGCAACACGAGGACTTCCTAGGAGGTCACCGATCCTAGTACTACTCTCGCCCAAGCAAGCTTGACTGCGGAGTTCTGATGGGATCCAGTGCATTAGTGCTGGTATGATCGCACCTGTTAAATAATGCGTCGTAATTGAATATATTCGTTACACTACAGAAAATACATAAAAAGAGACACTCCCGACTAATTGAAATCCGCTCGATCCACGTATTTTGTATTTTTTGTTTTCTAAACAACAAATAACCTTATATTTCCTAGAACAAATAAAAAGAACAACGCTAAAATCGATTTCTTGCAACTTGCCCGTGTTGCTTCGAAACATGGCCAGAATATCCGAAATAAATCAAAAAAACATGTGCAACACGAGGACTTCCCAGGAGGTCACCCATCCTAGTACTACTCTCGCCCAAGCAAGCTTGACTGCGGAGTTCTGATGGGATCCAGTGCCTTAGTGCTGGTATGATCGCACCTGTTAAATAATGCGTCGTAATTGAATATATGCGTTGCACTATAGAAAATACATAAAAAGAGACACTCCCGACTAATTGAAATCCGCTCGATCCACGTATTTTGTATTTTGTTTTCTAAACAACAAATAACCTTATATTTCCTAGAATAAATAAAAAGAACAACGCTAAAATCGATTTCTTGTCAACTTGCCCGTGTTGCTTCGAAACTTGGCCAGAATATCCGAAATAAATCAAAAAAAAAGGTGCAACACGAGGACTTCCCAGGAGGTCACCCATCCTGGTACTACTATCGCCCAAGCACGCTTGACTGCGGAGTTCTGATGGGATCCGGTGCATTAGTGCTGGTATGATCGCACGTGTTAAATAATGCGTCGTAATTGAATATATGCGTTGCACTACAGAAAATACATAAAAAGAGACACTCCCGACTAATTGAAATCCGCTCGATCCACGTATTTTGTATTTTGTTTTCTAAACAACAAATAACCTTATATTTCCTAGAACAATTAAAAAGAACAACGCTAAAATCGATTTCTTGTCAACTTGCCCGTGTTGCTTCGAAACCTGGCCATAATATCCGAAATAAAAAAAAAAAAAGGTGCAACACGAGGACTTCCCAGGAGGTCACCCATCCTAGTACTACTCTCGCCCAAGCACGCTTCACTGCAGAGTTCTGATGGGATCTGGTGTATTAGTGCTGGTATGATCGCACCTATTAAATAATGCGTCGTAATTGAATATATGCGTTGCACTACAGAAAATACATAAAAAGAGACACTCCCGACTAATTGAAATCCGCTCGATCCACGTATTTTGTTTTCTAAACAACAAATAACCTTATATTTCCTAGAACAAATAAAAAGAACAACGCTAAAATCGATTTCTTGTCAACTTGCCCGTGTTGCTTCTAAACTTGGCCAGAATATCCGAAATAAATCAAAAAAAAAAGGTGCAACACGAGGACTTCCCAGGAGGTCACCCATCCTAGTACTACTCTCGCCCAAGCACGCTTAACTCCAAAGTTTTGATGGGATCTGGTGCATTAGTGCTGGTATGACCGCACCTGTTAAATAATGTGTCCTAATTGAATATATGCGTTGCACTACAGAAAATACATAAAAAGAGACTCTCCCGACTAATTCAAATCCGCTCAATCCACGTATTTTGTATTCTAAACAACAAATAACCTTATATTTCCTAGAACAAATAAAAAGAACAACGCTAAAATCGATTTCTTGTCAACTTGCCCGTGTTGCTTCGAAACTAGGCCAGAATATCCGAAATAAATCTAAAAAAAAGGTGCCAAACGAGGACTTCCCAGGAGGTCACCCATCCTAGTACTACTCTCGCCCAAGCACGCTTGATTGCGGAGTTCTGATGGGATCCGGTGCATTAGTGCTGGTATGATCGCACCTGTTAAATAATGCGTCGTAATTGAATATATGTGTTGCACTACAGAAAATACATAAAAAGAGACAATCCCGACTAATTGAAATCCGCTCGATCCACGTATTTTGTATTTTGTTTTCTAAACAACAAATAACCTTATATTTCCTAGAACAAATAAAAAGAACAATGCTAAAATCGATTTCTTGTCAACTTGCCCGAGTTGCTTCGAAACTTGGCCAGAATATCCGAAATAAATCAAAAAAAAAGGTGCAACACGAGGACTTCCCAGGAGGTCACCCATCCTGGTACTACTATCGCCCAAGCACGCTTGACTGCGGAGTTCTGATGGGATCCGGTGCATTAGTGCTGGTATGCTCGCACCTATTAAATAATGCGTCGTAATTGAATATATGCGTTGCACTACAGAAAATACATAAAAAGAGACACTCCCGACTAATTGAAATCCGCTCGATCCACGTATTTTGTATTTTGTTTTCTAAACAACAAATAACCTTATATTTCCTAGAACAAATAAAAAGAACAACGCTAAAATCGATTTCTTGTCAACTTGCCCGTGTTGCTTCGAAACCTGGCCAGAATATCCGAAATAAATAAAAAAAAAAAGGTGCAACACGAGGACTTCCGAGGAGGTCATCCATCCTAGTACTACTCTCGCCCAAGCACGCTTCATTGCAGAGTTCTGATGGGATCCGATGCATTAGTGCTGGTATGATCGCACCTGTTAAATAATGCTTCGTAATTGAATATATGCGTTGCAGTACAGAAAATACATAAAAAGAGACACTCCCGACTAATTGAAATCCGCTCGATCCACGTATTTTGTATTTTGTTTTCTAAACAACAAATAACCTTATATTTCCTAGAACAAATAAAAAGAACAACGCTAAAATCGATTTCTTGTCAACTTGCCCGTGTTGCTTCGAAACATGGCCAGAATATCCAAAATAAATAAAAAAAAAAGGAGCAACACGAAGACTTCCCAAGAGGTCACCCATCCTAGTACTACCCTCGCCCAAGCACGCTTAACTGCAGCGTTCTGATGGGATCTGGTGCCACCTGTTAAATGATGCGTTGTAATTGAATATATGCGTTGCACTACAGAAAATACATAAAAAAGAGACACTCCCGACTAATTGAAATCCGCTCGATCCACGTATTTTGTATTTTGTTTTCTAAACAACAAATAACCTTATATTTCCTAGAACAAATAAAAAGAACAACGCTAAAATCGATTTCTTGTCAACTTGCCCGTGTTGCTTCGAAACTTGGCCAGAATATCCGAAATAAATAAAAAAAAAAGGTGCAACACGAGGACTTCCCAGGAGGTCACCCATCCTACTACTACTCTCGCCCAAGTACGCTTCACTGCGGAGTTCTGATGGGATCCGATGCATTAGTGCTGGTATGATCGCACCTATTAAATAATGCGTCGTAATTGAATATATGCGTTGCACTACAGAAAATACATAAAAAGAGACACTCCCGACTAATTGAAATCCGCTCGATCCACGTATTTTGTATTTTGTTTTCTAAACAACAAATAACCTTATATTTCCTAGAACAAATAAAAAGAACAACGCTAAAATCGATTTCTTGTCAACTTGCCCGTGGTGCTTTGAAACTTGGCCAGAATATCCGAAATAAATCAAAAATAAAGGTGCAACAGGAGGACTTCCCAGGAGGTCACCCATCCTAGTACTACTCTCCCCCAAGCACGCTTGACTGCAGAGTTCTGATGGGATCCGATGCATTAGTGCTGGTATGATCGCACCTGTTAAATAATGCGTCGTAATTGAATATATGCGTTGCACTACAGAACATACATAAAAAGAGACACTCCCGACTAATTGAATTCCGCTCGATCCACGTATTTTGTTTTCTAAACAACAAATAACCTTATATTTCCTAGAACAAATAAAAAGAACAACGCTAAAATCGATTTCTTGTCAACTTGCCCGTGGTGCTTCGAAACTTGGCCAGAATATCCGAAATAAATAAAAAAAAAAGGTGCAACACGAGGACTTCCCAGGAGGTCACCCATCCTAGTACTACTCTCCCCCAAGCAAGCTTGACTGTAGATTTCTGATGGGATCCGATGCATTAGTGCTGGTATGATCGCACCTGTTAAATAATGCGTCGTAATTGAATATATGTGTTGCACTACAGAAAATACATAAAAAGAGACACTCCCGACTAATTGAAATCCGCTCGATCCACGTATTTTGTATTTTGTTTTCTAAAAAACAAATAACCTTATATTTCCTAGAACAAATAAAAAGAACAACGCTAAAATCGATTTCTTGTCAACTTGCCCGTGTTGCTTCGAAACTTGGCCAGAATATCCGAAATAAATCAAAAAAAAAAGGTGCAACACGAGGACTTCCCAGAAGGTCACCCATTCTAGTACTACTCTCGCCCAAGCACGCTTTACTGCGGAGTTCTGATGGGATCCGGTGCATTAGTGCTGGAATGATCGCACCTGTTAAATAATGCGTCGTAATTGAATATATGCGTGAACTACAGAAAATACATAAAAAGAGACACTCCCGTCTAATTGAAATCCGCTCGATCCACGTATTTTGTTTTCTAAACAACAAATAACCTTATATTTCCTAGAACAAATAAAAAGAACAACGCTAAAATCGATTTCTTGTCAACTTGCCCGTGTTGCTTCGAAACTTGGCCAGAATATTCGAAATAAATTAAAAAAAAATCCGCTCGATCCACGTATTTTGTATTTTGTTTTCTAAACAACAAATAACCTTATATTTCCTAGAACAAATAAAAAGAACAACGCTAAAATCGATTTCTTGTCAACTTGCCCGTGTTGCTTCGAAACTTGGCCAGAATATCCGAAATAAAAAAAAAAAGGTGCAACACGAGGACTTCTAAGGAGGTCACCCATCCAAGTACTACTCTCGCCCAAGCACGCTAAACTGCGGAGTTCTGATTAGATCCGGTGCATTAGTGCTGGTATGATCGCACCTGTTAAATAATGCGTCGTAATTGAATATATGCGTTGCATTACAGAAAATACATAAAAAGAGACACTCCCGACTAATTGAAATCCGCTCGATCCACGTATTTTGTATTTTGTTTTCTAAACAACAAATAACCTTATATTTCCTAGAACAAATAAAAAGAACAACGCTAAAATCGATTTCTTGCAACTTGCCCGTGTTGCTTCGAAACTAGGCCAGAATATCTGAAATAAATAAAAAAAAAAAGGTGGAACACGAGGACTTCTAAGGAGGTCACCCATCCTAGTACTACTCTCGCCCAAACACACTTAACTGCGGAGTTCTGATGGGTTCCGGTGCATTAGTGCTGGTATGATCGCACCTGTTAAATAATACGTCGTAATTGAATATATGCGTTGCACTACAGAAAATACATAAAAAGAGACACTCCCGACTAATTGAAATCCGCTCGATCCACGTATTTTGTATTTTGTTTTCTACACAACAAATAACCTTATATTTCCTAGAACAAATAAAAAGAACAACGCTAAAATCGATTTCTTGTCAACTTGCCCGTGTTGCTTCGAAACTTGGCCAGAATATCCGAAATAAATAAAAAAAAAAAGGTGCAACACGAGGACTTCCCAAGAGGTCACCCATCCTAGTACTACTCTCGCCCAAGCACGCTTGACTGCGGAGTTCTGATGGGATCCGGTGCATTAGTGCTGGTATGATCGAACCTGTTAAATAATGCGTCGTAATTGAATATATGCGTTGCACTACAGAAAATACATAAAAAGAGACACTCCCGACTAATTGAAATCCGCTCGATCCACGTATTTTGTATTTTGTTTTCTAAACAACAAATAACCTTATATTTCCTAGAACAAATAAAAAGAACAACGCTAAAATCGATTTCTTGTCAACTTGCCCGTGTTGCTTCGTAACTTGGCCAGAATATCCGAAATAAATAAAATAAAAAAAGGTGCAACACGAGGACTTCCCAGGAGGTCACCAGAATATCCGAAATAAATCAAAAAAAAAAGTTGCAACACGAGGACTTCCCAAGAGGTCACCCATCCTAGTACTACTCTCGCCTAAGTACGCTTAACTGCGGAGTTTTGATGGGATCCGATGCATTAGTGCTGGTATGATCACACCTGTTAAATAATGCGTCGTAATTGAATATATGCGTTGCACTACAGAAAATACATAAAAAGAGACACTCCCGACTAATTGAAATCCGCTCGATCCACGTATTTTGTATTTTGTTTTCTAAACAACAAATAACCTTATATTTCCTAGAACAAATAAAAAGAACAACGCTAAAATCGATTTCTTGTCAACTTGCCCGTGTTGCTTCGAAACTTGGCTAGAATATCCGAAATAAATAAAAAAAAAGGTGCAACAAGAGGACTTCCCAAGAGGTCAACCATCCTAGTACTACTCTCGCCCAAGCACGCTTAGCTGCGGAGTTCTGATGGGATCCGGTGCATTAGTGCTGGTATGATCGCACCTGTTAAATAATCCGTCGTAATTGAATATATGCGTTGCACTACAGAAAATACATAAAAAGAGACACTCCCGACTAATTGAAATCCGCTCGATCCACGTATTTTGTATTTTGTTTTCTAAACAACAAATAACCTTATATTTCCTAGAACAAATAAAAAGAACAACGCTAAAATCGATTTCTTGTCAACTTGCCCGTGTTGCTTCGAAACTTGGCCAGAATATCCGAAATAAATAAAAAAAACAGGTGCAACACGAGGACTTCCCAGGAGGTCACCCATCCTAGTACTACTCTCGCCCAAGCAAGCTTGCCTGCGGAGTTCTGATGGGATCCAGTGCATTAGTGCTGGTATGATCGCATCTGTTAAATAATGCGTCGTAATTGAATATATGCGTTGCACTACAGAAAATACATAAAAAGAGACACTCCCGACTAATTGAAATCCGCTCGATCCACGTATTTTGTATTTTGTTTTCTAAACAACAAATAACCTTATATTTCCTAGAACAAATAAAAAGAACAACGCTAAAATCGATTTCTTGTCAACTTGCCCGTGTTGCTTCGAAACTTGGCCAGAATATCCGAAATAAATAAAAAAAAGGGTACAACACAAGGACTTCTCAAGAGGTCACCCATCCTAGTACTGCTCTCGCCCAAGCACGCTTAATTGCGGAGTTTTGATGGGATCTGGTGCATTAGTGCTAGTATGATGGCACTTGTTAAATAATGCGTCGTAATTGAATATATGCGTTGCACTACAGAAAATACATAAAAAGAGACACTCCCGACTAATTGAAATCCGCTCGATCCACGTATTTTGTATTTTGTTTTCTAAACAACAAATAACCTTATATTTCCTAGAACAAATAAAAAGAACAACGCTAAAATCGATTTCTTGTCAACTTGCCCGTGTTGCTTCGAAACTTGGCCAGAATATCCGATATAAATAAAAAAAAAAAGGTGAAACACGTGGACTTCCAAGGAGGTCACCCATCCTAGTACTACTCTCGCCCAAGCACGCTTAACTGCGGAGTTCTGATGGGATCCGTTGCATTAGTGCTGGTATGATCGCACCTGTTAAATAATGCGTCGTAATTGAATATATGCGTTGCACTACAGAAAATACATAAAAAGAGACACTCCCGACTAATTGAAATCCGCTCGATCCACGTATTTTGTATTTTGTTTTCTAAACAACAAATAACCTTATATTTCCTAGAACAAATAAAAAGAACCACGCTAAAATCGATTTCTTGTCAACTTGCCCGTGTTGCTTCGAAACTTGGCCAGAATATCCGAAATAAATCAAAAAAAAAGGTGCAACACGAGAACTTCCCAAGAGGTCACCCATCCTAGTACTACTCTCGCCCAAGCACGCTTGACTGCGGAGTTCTAATGGGATCCGGTGCATTACTGCTGGTATGATCGCACCTGTTAAATAATGCGTCGTAATTGAATATATGCGTTGCACTACAGAAAATACATAAAAAGAGACACTCCCGACTAATTGAAATCCGCTCGATCCACGTATTTTGTATTTTTTGTTTTCTAAACAACAAATAACCTTATATTTCCCAGAACAAATAAAAAGAACAACGCTAAAATCGATTTCTTGTCAACTTGCCCGTGTTGCTTCGAAACTTCGCCAGAATATCTGAAATAAATTAAAAAAAAAAGTGCAACACGAAGACTTCCCAGGAGGTCACCGATCCTAGTACTACTCTCGACCAAGCACGCTTAACTGCAGAGTTCTGATGGGATCCGGTGCATTAGTGCTGGTATGATTGCTCCTGTTAAATAATGCGTCGTAATTGAATATATGCGTTGCACTACAGAAAATACATAAAAAGAGACACTCCCGACTAATTGAAATCCGCTCGATCCACGTATTTTGTATTTTGTTTTCTAAACAACAAATAACCTTATATTTCCTAGAACAAATAAAAAGAACAACGCTAAAATCGATTTCTTGTCAACTTGCCCGTGTTGCTTCGAAACTTGGCCAGAATATCCGAAATAAATCAAAAAAAAAGGTACAACACAAGGACTTCCCAAGAGGTCACCCATCCTAGTACTGCTGTCGCCCAAGCACGCTTAACTGCGGAGTTCTGATGGGATCCGGGGCATTAGTGCTGGTATGATCGCACCTATTAAATAATGCGTCGTAATTGAATATATGCGTTGCACTACATAAAATACATAAAAAGAGACACTCCCGACTAATTGAAATCCGCTCGATCCACGTATTTTGTATTTTGTTTTCTAAACAACAAATAACCTTATATTTCCTAGAACAAATAAAAAGAACAACGCTAAAATCGATTTCTTGTCAACTTGGCTAAGTTGCTTCGAAACTTGGCCAGAATATCCGAAATAAATCAAAAAAAAAGGTGCAACACAAGGACTTCCCAAGAGGTCACCCATCCCAGTACTGCTTTCGCCCAAGCACGCTTAACTGCAGAGTTCTGATGGGATCCGGTGAATTAGTGCTGGTATGATCGCACCTGTTAAATAATGCGTCGTAATTGAATATATGCGTTGCACTACAGAAAATACATAAAAAGAGACACTCCCGACTAATTGAAATCCGCTCGATCCACATATTTTGTATTTTGTTTTCTAAACAACAAATAACCTTATATTTCCTAGAACAAATAAAAAGAACAACGCTAAAATCGATTTCTTGTCAACTTGCCCGTCTTGCTTCGAAACTAGGCTAGAATATCCGAAATAAATAAAAAATAAAAGGTGCAACACGAGGACTTCCCAAGAGGTCACCAATCCTAGTACTACTCTCGCCCAAGCACGCTAAACTGCGGAGTTCTGATGGGATCCGGTGCATTAGTGCTGGTATGATCGCACCTGTTAAATAATGCGTCGTAATTGAATATATGCGTTGCACTACAGAAAATACATAAAAAGAGACACTCCCGACTAATTGAAATCCGCTCGATCCACGTATTTTGTATTTTGTTTTCTAAACAACAAATAACCTTATATTTCCTAGAACAAATAAAAAGAACAACGCTAAAATCGATTTCTTGTCAACTTGCCCGTGTTGCTTCGAAACTTGGCCAGAATATCCGAAATAAATAAAAAAAAAGGTGCAACACGAGGACTTCCCAAGAGGTCACCCATCCTAGTACTACTTTCGCCCAAGCACGCTTAGCTGCGGAGTTCTGATGGGATCCGGTGCATTAGTGCTGGTATGATCGCACCTGTTAAATAATCCGTCGTAATTGAATATATGCGTTGCACTACAGAAAATACATAAAAAGAGACACTCCCGACTAATTGAAATCCGCTCGATCCACGTATTTTGTATTTTGTTTTCTAAACAACAAATAACCTTATATTTCCTAGAACAAATAAAAAGAACAACGCTAAAATCGATTTCTTGTCAACTTGCCCGTGTTGCTTCGAAACTTGGCCAGAATATCCGAAATAAATCAAAAAAAAAGGTGCAACAAGAGCACTTCCCAGGAGTTGACCCATCCTAGTACTACTCTCGCCCAAGCACGCTTAACTGCGGAGTTCTGATTAGATCCGGTGCATTAGTGCTGGTATGATCGCACCTGTTAAATAATGCGTCGTAATTGAATATATGCGTTGCACTACAGAAAATACATAAAAAGAGACACTCCCGACTAATTGAAATCCGCTCGATCCACGTATTTTGTATTTTGTTTTCTAAACAACAAATAACCTTATATTTCCTAGAACAAATAAAAAGAACAACGCTAAAATCGATTTCTTGTCAACTTGCCCGTGTTGCTTCGAAACTTGGCCAGAATATCCAAAATAAAAAAAAATAAAAAAAAGGTGCAACACGAGGATTTCCAAGGAGGTCACCCATCCTAGTACTACTCGTGCCCGTGCACGCTTGACTGCAGAGTTCTGATGGGATCCGGTGCATTAGTGCTGTTATGATCGCACCTGTTAAATAATGCGTCGTAATTGAATATATGCGTTGCACTACAGAAAATACATAAAAAGAGACACTCCCGACTAATTGAAATCCGCTCGATCCACGTATTTTGTATTTTGTTTTCTAAACAACAAATAACCTTATATTTCCTAGAACAAATAAAAAGAACAACGCTAAAATCGATTTCTTGTCAACTTGCCCGTGTTGCTTCGAATCTTGGCCAGAATATCCGAAATAAATGAAAAAAAAAGGTGCAAGACGAGGATTTCCCAGGAGGTCACCCATCCTAGTACTTCTCTCACCCGAGCACCCTTCACTGCAGAGTTCTGATGTGATTCGGTGCATTAGTGCTGGTATGATCGCACCTGTTAAATAATGCGTCGTAATTGAATATATGCGTTGCACTACAGAAAATACATAAAAAGAGACACTCCCGACTAATTGAAATCCGCTCGATCCACGTATTTTGTATTTTGTTTTCTAAACAACAAATAACCTTATATTTCCTAGAACAAATGAAAAGAACAACGCTAAAATCGATTTCTTGTCAACTTGCCCGTGTTGCTTCGAAACTTGGCCAGAATATCCGAAATAAATAAAAAAAAAAAGGTGCAACACGAGGACTTCTAAGGACGTCACCCATCCTAGTACTACTCTCGCCCAAGCACGCTTAATTGTGGAGTTCTGATGGGATTCGGTGCATTAGTGTTGGTAAGATCGCACCTGTTAAATAATGCGTCGTAATTGAATATATGCGTTGCACTACAGAAAATACATAAAAAGAGACACTCCCGACTAATTGAAATCCGCTCGATCCACGTATTTTGTATTTTGTTTTCTAAACAACTAATAACCTTATATTTCCTAGAACAAATAAAAAGAACAACGCTAAAATCGATTTCTTGCAACTTGCCCGTGTTGCTTCGAAACATGGCCAAAATATCCGAAATAAATCAAAAAAAAAGGTGCAACACGAGGACTTCCCAAGAGGTCACCCATCCTAGTACTACTCTCGCCCAAATACGCTTAACTGCGGAGCTCTGATGGGATCCGGTGCATTAGTGCTGGTATGATCGCAC
>JBBPBQ010000246.1:988-13029 GCA_037974755.1 Cicer yamashitae | reverse complement strand
TAGGTCATTTTCGTCCTCCCTAGGCTTATTCTAATCCAATTAGGGTTTTTAACCAATCTTGTGTATCCAATATGTGATTTGGTGTCATTGCTTAAACATTTAAGTCATTTTCGCCCTCCCTAGGCTTATTCTAATCCAATTAGGGTTTTTAACCAATCTTTTGCATCCAATATGTGATTTTGTGTCATTGGTTGCACATTTAGGTTATTTTCGTACTCCCTAGGCTTATTCTTATCCAATTAGGGTTTTTAACCAATCTTGTGCATCGAATATGTGATTTAGTGTCATTGGTTGCACATTTAGGTAATTTTCGTCCTCCTAGGCTTATTCTAATCCAATTAGGGTTTTTAACCAATATTGTGCATCCAATATGTGATTTTGTGTCATTTTGTGTCATTGGTTGGACATTTAGGTCATTTTCGTCCTCCCTAGGCTTATTCTAATCCAGTTAGGGTTTTTAACCAATCTTGTGCATCCAATATGTGATTTTGTGTCATTGGTTGCACATTTAGGTCATTTTTGTCCTCCCTAGGCTTATTCTAATCCAATTAGGGTTTTTAACCAATCTTCTGCATATAATAAGTGATTTTCTGTCATCGGTAATCCAATTAGGTGATTTTCGTCCTCGCTAGGCTTATTCTAATCCAATTAGGGTTTTTAACCAATCTTGTGCATCCAATATGTGATTTTGTGTCATTTTGTGTCATTGGTAGAACATTTAAGTCATTTTCATACTCCCTAGGCTTATTCTAATCCAATTAGGGTTTTTAACCAATGTTGTGCATCCAATATGTGATTTAGTGTCATTGGTTGCACATTTAGGTAATTTTCGTTCTCCTAGGCTTATTCTAATCTAATTAGGGATTTTAACCAATCTTATGCATCCAATATGTGAATTTGTGTCATTGGTTGCACATTTAGGTCATTTTCGTCCTCCCTAGCCTTATTCTAATCCAATTAGGGTTTTTAACCAATCTTGTGCATAAAATATGTGATTTTGTGTCATTGGTTGCATATTTAGGTAATTTTCGTCCTCCCTAGGCTTATTCTAATCCAATTAGGGTTTTTAACCAATCTTGTGCATCCAATATGTGATTTTGTGTCATTTTGTGTCATTGGTTGAACATTTAGGTCATTTTCGTCCTCCCTAGGCTTATTCTAATCCAATTAGGGATTTTAACCAATCTTGTGCATCCAATATGTGATTTTGTGTCATTTTGTGTCATTGGTTGAACATTTAGGTCATTTTCATCTTCCCTAGGCTGATAATAATCCAATTAGGGTTTTTAACCAATCTTGTGCATTCAATATGTGATTTTATGTCATTTTGTGTTATTGGTTGAACATTTTGGTCATTTTCGTCCTCCCTAGGCTTATTCTAATCCAATTAGGGTTTTTAACCAATCTTGTGCATCCAATATGTGATTTTATGTCATTGGTTGAACATTTAGTTCATTTTCATCCTCCCTAGGCTTATTCTAATCCAATTAGGGTTTTTAACCAATCTTGTGCATCCAATATGTGATTTTGTGTCATTTTGTGTCATTGGTTGAACATTTAGGTCATTTTCGTCCTCCCTAGGCTTATTCTAATCCAATTTGGGTTTTTAACCAGTCTTGTGCATCCAATATGCGAGTTTGTGTCATTGGTTGAACATTTAGGTCATTTTCGTCCTCCATAGGCTTATTCTAATCCAATTAGGGTTTTTAACCAATCCTGTGCATCCAATATGTGATTTTGTGTCATTGGTTGAACATTTAGGTCATTTTCGTCCTCCCTAGGCTTATTCTAATCCAATTAGGGTTTTTAACCAATCATGTGCATCTAATATGTGATTTTGTCTCATTGGTTGAACATTTAGGTCATTTTCGCATTCCAAAGGATTATTCTCATCCAATTAGGGTTTTTAACCAATCTTGTGCATCCAATATTTCATTTTGTGTCATTGGTTGAACATTTAGGTCATTTTCATCCTCCCTAGTCTTATTCTAATCCAATTAAGGTTTTTAACCAATCTTGTGCATCCAATATGTGATTTTGTGTCATTGGTTGAACATTTAGGTCATTTTCGTCCTCCCAAGGCTTATTCTAATCCAATTAGGGTTTTTAACCAATCTTGTGCATCCAATATGTGATTTTGTGTCATTGGTTGCACATTTAGGTCATTTTCGTCCTCCCTAGGCTTATTCTAATCCAATTAGGGTTTTTAACCAATCTTGTGCATATAATAAGTGATTTTATGTCATTGGTAATCCAATTACGTCATTTTCGTCCTCGCTAGGCTTATTCTAATCCAATTAGGGTTTTTAACCAATCTTATGCATCCAATATGTGATTTTGTGTCATTGGTTGCACATTTAGGTCATTTTTGTCCTCCCTAGGCTTATTCTAATCCAATTAAGGTTTTTAACCAATCTTGTGCATATAATAAGTGATTTTATGTCTTTGGTAATCCAATTAGGTCATTTTGGTCCTCCCTATGCTTATTCTAATCCAATTAGGGTTTTTGACCAATCTTGTGCATATAATAAGTGATATTGTGTTATTGGTAATCCAATTAGGTCATTTTCGTCCTCGCTAGGCTTATTCTAATCCAATTAGGGTTTTTAACCAATCTTGTGCATCCAATATGTGATTTTGTGTCATTGGTTGCACATTTAGGTCATTTTCGTCCTCCCTAGGCTTATTCTAATCCAATTAGGGTTTTTAACCAATCTTGTGCATCGAATATGTGATTTTGTGTCATTGGTTGCACATTTAGGTCATTTTCGTCCTCCCTAGGCTTATTCTAATCCAATTAGGGTTTTTAACCAATCTTGTGCATCGAATATGTGATTTAGTCTCATTGGTTGCACATTTAGGTCATTTTCGTCCTGCTAGGCTTATTCTAATCCAATTAGGGTTTTTAACCAATCTTGTGCATCCAATATGTGATTTTGTGTCATTGGTTGCACATTTAGGTCATTTTCGTCCTCCCTAGGCTTATTCTAATCCAATTAGGGTTTTTAACCAATCTTGTGCATCCAATATGAGATTTTGTGTCATTGGTGGCACATTTAGGTCATTTTCGTCCTCCCTAGGCTAATTCTAATCCAATTAGGGTTTTTAACCAATCTTGTGCATCCAATATGTGATTTTGTGTCATTGGTTGCACATTTAGGTCATTTTCGTCCTCCCTAGGCTTATTCTAATCCAATTAGGGTTTTTAACCAATCTTGTGCATCCAATATGTGATTTTGTGTCATTGGTGGCACATTTAGGTCATTTTCGTCCTCCCTAGGCTAATTCTAATCCAATTAGGGTTTTTAACCAATCTTGTGCATCCAATATGTGATTTTGTGTCATTGGTTGCACATTTAGGTCATTTTCGTCCTCCCTAGGCTTATTCTAATCCAATTAGGGTTTTTAACCAATCTTGTGCATCCAATATGTGATTTTGTGTCATTGGTTGCACATTTAGGTCATTTTCGTCCTCCCTAGGCTTATTCTAATCCAATTAGGGTTTTTAACCAATCTTATGCATATAATAAGTGATTTTGTGTCATTGGTAATCCAATTAGGTCATTTTCGTCCTCGCTAGGCTTATTCTAATCCAATTAGGGTTTTTGACCAATCTTATGCATCCAATATGTGATTTTGTGTCATTTTGTGTCATTGGTGATCCAATTATGTCATATTCGTCCTCGCTAGGCTTATTGTAATCCAATTAGGGTTTTTAACCAATCTTGTGCATCCAATATGTGATTTTGTGTCATTGGTTGCACATTTAGGTCATTTTCGTCCTCCCTAGGCTTATTCTAATCCAATTAGGGTTTTTAACCAATCTTGTGCATCCAATATTTGATTTTGTGTCATTGGTTGAACTTTAGGTCATTTTGGTCCTCCCTATGCTTATTCTAATCCAATTAGGGTTTTAACCAATCTTGTGCATCCAATATGTGATTTTGTGTCATTGGTTGCACATTTACGTCATTTTCGTCCTCCCTAGGCCTATTGTAATCCAATTAGGGTTTTTAACCAATCTTGTGCATCCAATATGTGATTTTGTGTCATTGGTTGCACATTTAGGTCATTTTCGTCCTCCCTAGGCTTATTCTAATCCAATTAGGGTTTTTAACCAATCTTGTGCATCGAATATGTGATTTTGTGTCATTGGTTGCACATTTAGGTCATTTTCGTCCTCCCTAGGCTTATTCTAATCCAATTAGGGTTTTTAACCAATGTTGTGCATCCAATATGTGATTTTGTGTCATTGGTTGCACATTTAGGTCATTTTCGTACTCCCTAGGCTTATTCTAATCCAATTAGGGTTTTTAACCAATCTTGTGCATCGAATATGTGATTTAGTGTCATTGGTTGCACATTTAGGTCATTTTCGTCCTGCTAGGCTTATTCTAATCCAATTAGGGTTTTTAACCAATCTTGTGCATCCAATATGTGATTTTGTGTCATTGGTTGCACATTTAGGTCATTTTCGTCCTCCCTAGGCTTATTCTAATCCAATTAGGGTTTTTAACCAATCTTGTGCATATAATAAGTGATTTTGTGTCATTGTTAATTCAATTAGGTCATTTTCGTCCTCGCTAGGCTTATTCTAATCCAATTAGAATTTTTAACCAATCTAATGCATCCAATATGTGATTTTGTGTCATTTTGTGTCATTGGTTGAACATTTAGGTCATTTTCGTCCTCCCTAGGCTTATTCTAATCCAATTAGGGTTTTTAACCAATCTTGTGCATCCAATATGTGATTTTGTGTCATTGGTTGAACATTTAGGTCATTTTCGTCCTCCCTAGGCTTATTCTAATCCAATGAGGGTTTTTAACCAATCTTGTGCATCCAATATGTGATTTTGTGTCATTGGTTGAACATTTAGGTCATTTTCGTCCTCCCTAGGCTTATTCTAATCCAATTAGGGTTTTTAACCAATCTTGTGCATCCAATATGTGATTTTGTGTCATTTTGTTTCATTGGTTGAACATTTAGGTCATTTTCGTCCTCCATAGGCTTATTCTAATCCATTTAGGGTTTTTAACCAATCTTGTGCATCCAATATGTGATTTTGTGTCATTTTGTGTCATTGGTTGAACATTTAGGTCATTTTCGTCCTCCCTAGGCTTATTCTAATCCAATTAGGGATTTTAACCAATCTTGTGCATCCAATATGTGATTTTGTGTCATTTTGTGTCATTGGTAGAACATTTAAGTCATTTTCATACTCCCTAGGCTTATTCTAATCCAATTAGGGTTTTTAACCAATGTTGTGCATCCAATATGTGATTTAGTGTCATTGGTTGCACATTTAGGTAATTTTCGTTCTCCTTGCTTATTCTAATCTAATTAGGGATTTTAACCAATCTTGTACATCCAATATGTGAATTTGTGTCATTGGTTGCACATTTAGGTCATTTTCGTCCTCCCTAGCCTTATTCTAATCCAATTAGGGTTTTTAACCAATCTTGTGCATAAAATATGTGATTTTGTGTCATTGGTTGCATATTTAGGTAATTTTCGTCCTCCCTAGGCTTATTCTAATCCAATTAGGGTTTTTAACCAATCTTGTGCATCCAATATGTGATTTTGTGTCATTTTGTGTCATTGGTTGAACATTTAGGTCATTTTCGTCCTCCCTAGGCTTATTCTAATCCAATTAGGGATTTTAACCAATCTTGTGCATCCAATATGTGATTTTGTGTCATTTTGTGTCATTTTGTGTCATTGGTAGAACATTTAAGTCATTTTCATACTCCCTAGGCTTATTCTAATCCAATTAGGGTTTTTAACCAATCTTGTGCATCCAATATGTGATTTAGTGTCATTGGTTGCACATTTAGGTAATTTTCGTCCTCCTAGGCTTATTCTAATCTAATTAGGGATTTTAACCAATCTTGTACATCCAATATGTGAATTTGTGTCATTGGTTGCACATTTAGGTCATTTTCGTCCTCCCTAGCCTTATTCTAATCCAATTAGGGTTTTTAACCAATCTTGTGCATCCAATATGTGATTTTGTGTCATTTTGTGTCATTGGTTGAACATTTAGGTCATTTTCGTACTCCCTAGGCTTATTCTAATCCAATTAGGGTTTTTAACCAATCTTCTGCATCGAATATGTGATTTTGTGACATTGTTTTCACATTTAGGTAATTTTCGTCCTCCCTAGGCTTATTCTAATCCAATTAGGGTTTTTAACGAATCTTGTGCATCCAATATGTGATTTTGTGTCATTTTGTGTCATTGGTAGAACATTTAAGTCATTTTCGTACTACCTAGGCTTATTCTAATCCAATTAGGGTTTTTAACCAATCTTGTGCATCGAATATGTGATTTAGTGTCATTGGTTGCACATTTAGGTAATTTTCGTCCTCCTAGGCTTATTCTAATCCAATTAGGGTTTTTAACCAATCTTGTGCATCCAATATGTGATTTTGTGTCATTGGTTGAACATTTAGGTCATTTTCGTCCTCCCTAGGCTTATTATAATCCAATTAGGGTTTTTAACCAATCTAGTGCATCCAATATGTGATTTTGTGTCATTTTGTGTCATTGGTTGAACATTTAGGTCATTTTCGTCCTCCCTATGCTTGTTCTAATGCAATTAGGGTTTTTAACCAATCTTGTGCATCCAATATGTTATTTTGTGTCATTGGTTGCAAATTTAGGTCATTTTTGTCCTTCCTAGGCTTATTCTAATCCAATTAGGGTTTTTAACCAATCTTGTGCATATAATAAGTGATTTTCTGTCATCGGTAATCCAATTAGGTAATTTTCGTCCTCCTAGGCTTATTCTAATCCAATTAGGGTTTTTAACCAGTCTTGTGCATCCAATATGTGATTTTGTGTCATTGGTTGAACATTTAGGTCATTTTGGTCATCCCTAGGCTTATTCTAATCCAATTAGGGTTTTTAACCAATCTAGTGCCTCCAATATGTGATTTTGTGTCATTTTGTGTCATTGGTTGAACATTTAGGTCATTTTCGTCCTCCCTATGCTTGTTCTAATGCAATTAGGGTTTTTAACCAATCTTGTGCATCTAATATGTGATTTTGTGTCATTGGTTGCACATTTAGGTCATTTTCGTACTCCCTAGGCTTATTCTAATCCAATTAGGGTTTTTAACCAATCTTGTGCATCGAATATGTGATTTAGTGTCATTGGTTGCACATTTAGGTCATTTTCGTCCTGCTAGGCTTATTCTAATCCAATTAGGGTTTTTAACCAATCTTGTGCATCCAATATGTGATGTTGTGTCATTGGTTGCACATTTAGGTCATTTTCGTCCTCCCTAGGCTTATTCTAATCCAATTAGGGTTTTTAACCAATCTTGTGCATCCAATATGTGATTTTGTGTCATTGGTTGCACATTTAGGTCATTTTCGTCCTCCCTAGGCTTATTCTAATCCAATTAGGGTTTTTAACCAATCTTGTGCATCCAATATGTGATTTTGTGTCATTGGTTGAATATTTAGGTCATTTTGGTCCTCCCTATGCTTATTCTAATCCAATTAGGGTTTTAACTAATCTTGTGCATCCAATATGTGATTTTGTGTCAATGGTTGCACATTTAGGTCATTTTCGTCCTCCCTAGGCTTATTCTAATCCAATTAGGGTTTTTAACCAATCTTGTGCATATAATAAGTGATTTTTTGTCATTGGTAATCCATTAAAGTTCATTTTTTTCCTCCCTAGACTTATTCTAATCCAATTAGGGTTTTTAACCAATCTTGTGCATCCAATATGTGATTTTGTGTCATTGGTTGAACATTTAGGTCATTTTGGTCCTCCCTAGGCTTATTCTAATCCAATTAGGGTTTTTAACAAATCTTGTGCATCCAATATGTGATTTTGTGTCATTTTGTGTCATTGGTTGAACATTTAGGTCATTTTCGTCCTCCCTAGGCTTATTCTAATCCAATTTGGGTTTTTAACCAATCTTGTGCATCCAATATGTGACTTTGTGTCATTGGTTGAACATCTAGGTCATTTTGGTCCTCCCTAGATTTATTCTAATCCAATTAGGGTTTTTGACCAATCTTGTGCATCCAATATGTGATTTTGTGTCATTGGTTGCACATTTAGGTCATTTTCATCCTCCCTAGGCTTATTCTAATCCAATTAGGGTTTTTAACCAATCTTGTGCATCCAATATGTGATTTTGTGTCATTGGTTGCACATTTAGGTCATTTTCGTACTCCCTAGGCTTATTCTAATCCAATTAGGGTTTTTAACCAATCTTGTGCATCGAATATGTGATTTAGTGTCATTGGTTGCACATTTAGGTCATTTTCGTCCTGTTAGGCTTATTGTAATCCAATTAGGGTTTTTAACCAATCTTGTGCATCCAATATGTGATTTTGTGTCATTGGTTGCACATTTAGGTCATTTTCGTCCTCCCTAGGCTCATTCTAATCCAATTAGGGTTTTTAACCAATCTTGTGCATCCAATATGTGATTTTGTGTCATTTTGGGTCATTGGTTGAACATTTAGGTCATTTTCGTCCTCCCTAGGCTTATTCTAATCCAATTAGGGTTTTTAACCAATCTTGTGCATCCAATATGTGATTTTGTGTCATTTTTTGTCATTGGTTGAACATTTAGGTCATTGTCGTCCTCCCTAGGCTTATTCTAATCCAATTAGGGTTTTTAACCAATCTTGTGCATCCAATATGTGATTTTGTGTCATTGGTTGCACATTTAGGTCATTTTCGTCCTCCCTAGGCTTATTCTAATCCAATTAGGGTTTTTAACCAATCTTGTGCATATAATAAGTCATTTTGTGTCATTGGTAATCCAATTAGGTCATTTTTGTCCTCGCTAGGCTTATTCTAATCCAATTAGGGTTTTTAACCAATCTTATGCATCCAATATGTGATTTTGTGTCATTTTGTGTCATTGGTAATCCAATTAGGTCATTTTCATCCTCGCTAGGCTTATTGTAATCCAATTAGGGTTTTTAACCAATCTTGTGCATCCAATATGTGATTTTGTGTCATTGGTTGCACATTTAGGTCATTTTCGTCCTCCCTAGGCTTATTCTAATCCAATTAGGGTTTTTAACCAATCTTGTGCATCCAATATGTGATTTTGTGTCATTTTGGGTCATTGGTTGAACATTTAGGTCATTTTCGTCCTCCCTAGGCTTATTCTAATCCAATTAGGGTTTTTATCCAATCTTGTGCATCCAATATGTGATTTTGTGTCATTGGTTGCTCATTTAGGTCATTTTCGTCCTCCCTAGGCTTATTCTAATCCAATTAGGGTTTTTAACCAATCTTGTGCATCCAATATGTGATTTTGTGTCATTGGTTGCACATTTAGGTCATTTTTGTCCTCCCTAGATTCTAATCCAATTAGGGTTTTTAACCAATCTTGTGCATCCAATATGTGATTTTGTGTCATTTGTTGCACATTTAGGTCATTTTCGTACTCCCTAGGCTTATTCTAATCCAATTAGGGTTTTTAACCAATCTTGTGCATCGAATATGTGATTTAGTCTCATTGGTTGCACATTTAGGTCATTTTCGTCCTGCTAGGGTTATTCTAATCCAATTAGGGTTTTTAACCAATCTTGTGCATCCAATATGTGATTTTGTGTCATTGGTTGCACATTTAGGTCATTTTTGTCCTCCCTAGGCTTATTCTAATCCAATTAGGGTTTTTAACCAATCTTGTGCATCCAATATGTGATTCTGTGTCATTGGTTGCACATTTAGGTCATTTTCGTCCTCCCCAGGCATATTCTAATCCTATTAGGGTTTTTAACCAATCTTGTGCATCCAATATGTGATTTTGTGTCATTGGTTGAACATTTAGGTCATTTTCGTCCTCCCTAGGCTTATTCTAATCCAATTAGGGTTTTTAACCAATCTTGTGCATCCGATATGTGATTTTGTGTCGTTGGTTGCACATTTAGGTCATTTTCGTCCTCGCTAGGCTTATTCTAATCCAATTAGGGTTTTTAACCAATCTTGTGCATCCAATATGTGATTTTGTGTCATTTTGTGTCATTGGTAGAACATTTAAGTCATTTTCATACTCCCTAGGCTTATTCTAATCCAATTAGGGTTTTTAACCAATGTTGTGCATCCAATATGTGATTTAGTGTCATTGGTTGCACATTTAGGTAATTTTCGTTCTCCTAGGCTTATTCTAATCTAATTAGGGATTTTAACCAATCTTATACATCCAATATGTGAATTTGTGTCATTGGTTGCACATTTAGGTCATTTTCGTCCTCCCTAGCCTTATTCTAATCCAATTAGGGTTTTTAACCAATCTTGTGCATAAAATATGTGATTTTGTGTCATTGGTTGCATATTTAGGTAATTTTCGTCCTCCCTAGGCTTATTCTAATCCAATTAGGGTTTTTAACCAATCTTGTGCATCCAATATGTGATTTTGTGTCATTTTGTGTCATTGGTTGAACATTTAGGTCATTTTCGTCCTCCCTAGGCTTATTCTAATCCAATTAGGGATTTTAACCAATCTTGTGCATCCAATATGTGATTTTGTGTCATTTTGTGTCATTTTGTGTCATTGGTAGAACATTTAAGTCATTTTCATACTCCCTAGGCTTATTCTAATCCAATTAGGGTTTTTAACCAATCTTGTGCATCCAATATGTGATTTAGTGTCATTGGTTGCACATTTAGGTAATTTTCGTCCTCCTAGGCTTATTCTAATCTAATTAGGGATTTTAACCAATCTTGTACATCCAATATGTGAATTTGTGTCATTGGTTGCACATTTAGGTCATTTTCGTCCTCCCTAGCCTTATTCTAATCCAATTAGGGTTTTTAACCAATCTTGTGCATCCAATATGTGATTTTGTGTCATTTTGTGTCATTGGTTGAACATTTAGGTCATTTTCGTACTCCCTAGGCTTATTCTAATCCAATTAGGGTTTTTAACCAATCTTCTGCATCGAATATGTGATTTTGTGACATTGTTTTCACATTTAGGTAATTTTCGTCCTCCCTAGGCTTATTCTAATCCAATTAGGGTTTTTAACGAATCTTGTGCATCCAATATGTGATTTTGTGTCATTTTGTGTCATTGGTAGAACATTTAAGTCATTTTCGTACTACCTAGGCTTATTCTAATCCAATTAGGGTTTTTAACCAATCTTGTGCATCGAATATGTGATTTAGTGTCATTGGTTGCACATTTAGGTAATTTTCGTCCTCCTAGGCTTATTCTAATCCAATTAGGGTTTTTAACCAATCTTGTGCATCCAATATGTGATTTTGTGTCATTGGTTGAACATTTAGGTCATTTTCGTCCTCCCTAGGCTTATTCTAATCCAATTAGGGTTTTTAACCTATCTTGTGCATCCTATATGTGATTTTGTGTAATTGGTTGAACATTTAGGTCATTTTTGTCCTCCCTAGGCTTATTCTAATCCAATTAGGGTTTTTAACCAATCTTGTGCATCCAATATGTGATTTTGTGTCATTGGTTGAACATTTAGGTCATTTTCGTCCTCCCTAGGCTTATTCTAATCCAATTAGGGTTTTTAACCAATCTTGTGCATCCGATATGTGATTTTGTGTCGTTGGTTGCACTTTTAGGTCATTTTTGTCCTCCCTAGGCTTATTCTAATCCAATTAGGGTTTTTAACCAATTTTGTGCATATAATAAGTGATTTTCTGTCATCGGTAATCCAATTAGGTGATTTTCGTCCTCGCTAGGCTTATTCTAATCCAATTAGGGTTTTTAACCAATCTTGTGCATGCAATATGTGATTTTGTGTCATTGGTTGCACATTTAGATCATTTTCATCCTCCCTAGGCTTATTCTAATCCAATTAGGGTTTTTAACCAATCTTGTGCATCCAATATGTGATTTTGTGTCATTGGTTGCACATTTAGGTCATTTTCGTACTCCCTAGGCTTATTCTAATCCAATTAGGGTTTTTAACCAATCTTGTGCATCGAATATGTGATTTAGTGTCATTGGTTGCACATTTAGGTCATTTTCGTCCTGCTAGGCTTATTCTAATCCAATTAGGGTTTTTAACCAATCTTGTGCATCCAATAT
>JBBPBQ010000245.1:0-13046 GCA_037974755.1 Cicer yamashitae | reverse complement strand
GGTTTTTAACCAATCTTGTGCATCCAATATGTGATTTTGTGTCATTTGTAATCCGATTAGGTCATTTTCGTCCTCGCTTAACTTATTCTAATCCAATTAGGGTTTTTAACCAATCTTGTGCATCCAATATGTGATTTTGTGTCATTGGTTACACATTTACGTCATTTTCGTCTTTCCTAGGCTTATTCTAATCCAATTAGGGTTTTTAACCAATCTTGTGCATATAATAAGTGATTTTATGTCATTGGTAATCCAATTAGGTCATTTTCGTCCTGGCTAGACTTATTCTAATCCAATTAGGGTTTTTAACCAATCTTATGCATCCAATATGTGATTTTGTGCCATTTTTGTCATTGGTTGAACATTTAGGTCATATTCATCCTCCCTAGGCTGATTCTAATCCAATTTGGGTTTTAAACCAATCTTGTGCATCCAATATGTGATTTTGTGTCATTTTGTGTCATTGGTTGAATATTTAGGTCATTTTCGTCCTCCGTAGGCTTATTCTAATCCAATTTAGGTTTTTAACCAATCTTGTGCATCCAATATGTGATTTTGTGTCATTTGTAATCCGATTAGGTCATTTTCGTCCTCGCTTAACTTATTCTAATCCAATTAGCGTTTTTAACCAATCTTGTGCATCCAATATGTGATTTTGTGTCATTGGTTGAACATTTAGGTCATTTTTGTCCTCCCTAGGCTTATTCAAATCCAATTAGGGTTTTTAACCAATCTTGTGCATCCAATATGTGATTTTGTGTCATTTGTAATCCGATTAGGTCATTTTCGTCCTCGCTTAACTTATTCTAATCCAATTAGGGTTTTTAACCAATCTTGTGCATCCAATATGTGATTTTGTGTCATTGGTTGCACATTTACGTCATTTTCGTCCTCCCTAGGCTTATTCTAATCCAATTAGGGTTTTTAACCAATCTTGTGCATATAATAAGTGATTTTATGTCATTGGTAATCCAATTAGGTCATTTTCGTCCTCGCTAGGCTTATTCTAATCCAATTAGGGTTTTTAACCAATCTTGTGATTCCAATATGTGATTTTGTGTCATTGGTTGCACATTTAGGTCATTTTCGTCCTCCCTAGGCTTATTCTAATCCAATTAGGGTTTTTAACCAATCTTGTGCATATAATAAGTGATTTTGTGTCATTTGTAATCCAATTAGGTCATTTTCGTCCTCGCTAGGCTTATTCTAATCCAATTAGGGTTTTTAACCAATCTTGTGCATCCAATATGTGATTTTGTGTCATTGGTTGCACATTTAGGTCATTTTCGTCCTCCCTAGGCTTATTCTAATCCAATTAGGGTTTTTAACCAATCTTGTGCATATAATAAGTTATTTTGTGTCATTGGTAATCCAATTAGGTCATTTTCGTCCTCCATAGGCTTATTCTAATCCAATTAGGGTTTTTAACCAATCTTTTGCATCCAATATGTGATTTTGTGTCATTGGTTCAACAATTAGGTCATTTTCGTCCTCGCTAGGCTTATTCTAATCCAATTAGGGTTTTTAACCAATCTTGTGCATCCAATATGTGATTTTGTGTCATTGGTTGCACATTTAGGTCATTTTCGTCCTCCCTAGGCTTATTCTAATCCAATTAGGGTTTTTAACCAATCTTGTGCATCTAATATGTGATTTTGTGTCATTGGTTGAACATTTAGGTCATTTTCGTCCTCCCTAGGCTTATTCTAATCCAATTAGGGTTTTTAACCAATCTTGTGCATCCAATATGTGATTTTGTGTCATTTTGTGTCATTGGTTGAATATTAAGTTCATTTTCGTCCTCGCTAGGCTTATTCTAATCCAATTAGGGTTTTTAACAAATCTTGTGCATATAATAAGTGATTTTGTGTCATTGGTAATCCAATTTGGTCATTTTCGTCCTCGCTAGGCTTATTCTAATCCAATTAGGGTTTTTAACCAATCTTGTGCATCCAATATGTGATTTTGTGTCATTTTGTGTCATTGGTTGAACATTTAGGTCATTTTCGTCCTCCCTAGGCTTATTCTAATCCAATTAGGGTTTTTAACCAATCTTGTGCATCCAATATGTGATTTTGTGTCATTGGTTGCACATTTAGGTCATTTTCGTCCTCCCTAGGCTTATTCTAATCCAATTAGGGTTTTTAACCAATCTTGTGCATATAATAAGTGATTTTGTGTCATTGGTAATTCAATTAGGTCATTTTCGTCCTCACTAGGCTTATTCAAATCCAATTAGGGTTTTTAATTAATCTTCTGCATCCAATATGCGATTTTGTGTTATTTTGTGTCATTGGTTGAAATTTTGGTCATGTTCGTCCTCTAGAGGCTTATTCTAGTCCATTTATGGTTTTTAACCAATCTTGTGCATCAATATGTGATTTGGTGTCATTGGTTGCACATTTAGGTCATTTTCGTCCTCCCTAGGCTTATTTTAATCCAATTAGGGTTTTTAACCTATCTTGTGCATCCAATATGTGATTTTGTGTCATTTGTAATCCAATTAGGTCATTTTCGTCCTCGCTAAACTTATTCTAATCCAATTAGGGTTTTTAACCAATCTTGTGCATCCAATATGTGATTTTGTGTCATTGGTTGAACATTTAGGTCATTTTGGTCGTCCCTATGCTTATTCTAATCCAATTAGGGTTTTTAACCAATCTTGTGCATCCAATATGTGATTTTGTGTCATTGGTTGCACATTTAGGTCATTTTTGTCCTCCCTAGGCTTATTCTAATCCAATTAGGGTTTTTAACCAATCTTGGGCATCCAATATGTGATTTTGTGTCATTGGTTGCACATTTAAGTCATTTTCATCCTCCCTAGGCTTATTCTAATCCAATTAGGGTTTTTAACCAATCTTGTGCATATAATAAGTGATTGTATGTCATTGGTAATCCAATTAGGTCATTGTCGTCCTCGCTAGGCTTATTCTAATCCAATTAGAATTTTTAACCAATCTTATGCATCCAATATGTGATTTTGTGTCATTTTGAGTTATTGGTTGAACATTTATGTCATTTTCGTCTTCCCTAGGCTTATTCTAATCCAATTAGGGTTTTTAACCAATCTTGTGCATCCAATATGTGATTTTGTGTCATTGGTTGCACATTTAGGTCATTTTCGTCCTCCCTAGGCTTATTCTAATCCAATTAGGGTTTTTAACCAATCTTGTGCATCCAATATGTGATTTTGTGTCATTGGTTGAACATTTAGGTTATTTTCGTCCTCCCTAGGTTTATTCTAATCCAATTAGGGTTTTTAACCAATCTTGTGCATCCAATATGTGATTTTGTGTGATTTTGTGTCATTGGTTGAACATTTAGGTCATTTTTGTCCTCCCTAGGCTTATTCTAATCCAATTAGGGTTTTTAACCAATCTTGTGCATCGAATATGTGATTTTGTGTCATTGGTTGCACATTTAGGTCATTTTCGTCCTCCCTAGGCTTATTCTAACCCAATTATGGTTTTTCACCAATCTTGTGCATCCAATATGTGATTTTGTGTCATTGGTTGAACATTTAGGTCATTTTCGTCCTCCCTAGGCTTATTCTAATCCAATTAGGGTTTTAAAACAACCTTGTGCATATAATAAGTGATTTTGTGTTATTGGTAATCCAATTAGGTCATTTTCGTCCTCGCCAGGCTTATTCTAATCCAATTAGGGTTTTTAACCAATCTTGTGCATCCAATATGTGATTTTGTGTGATTTTGTGTCATTGGTTGAACATTTAGGTCATTTTTGTCCTCCCTAGGCTTATTCTAATCCAATTAGGGTTTTTAACCAATCTTGTGCATCCAATATGTGATTTTGTGTCATTTGTAATCCGATTAGGTCATTTTCGTCCTCGCTTAACTTATTCTAATCCAATTAGGGTTTTTAACCAATCTTGTGCATCCAATATGTGATTTTGTGTCATTGGTTGAACATTTAGGTCATTTTCGTCCTCCCTAGGCTTATTCTAATCCAATTAGGGTTTTTAACCAATCTTGTGCTTCCAATATGTGATTTTGTGTCATTGGTTGAACATTTAGGTCATTTTGGTCCTCCCTATGCTTATTCTAATCCAATTAGGGTTTTTAACCAATCTTGTGCATCCAATATGTGATTTTGTGTCATTGGTTGCACATTTAGGTCATTTTCGTCCTCCCTAGGCTTATTCTAATCCAATTAGGGTTTTTAACCAATCTTGTGCATATAATAAGTGATTTTATGTCATTGGTAATCCAATTAGGTCATTTTCGTCTTGGCTAGGCTTATTCTAATCCAATTAGGGTTTTTAACCAATCTTATGCATCCAATATGTGATTTTGTGCCATTTTTGTCATTGGTTGAACATTTAGGTCATATTCATCCTCCCTAGGCTGATTCTAATCCAATTTGGGTTTTAAACCAATCTTGTGCATCCAATATGTGATTTTGTGTCATTTTGTGTCATTGGTTGAATATTTAGGTCATTTTCGTCCTCCGTAGGCTTATTCTAATCCAATTTAGGTTTTTAACCAATCTTGTGCATCCAATATGTGATTTTGTGTCATTTGTAATCCGATTAGGTCATTTTCGTCCTCGCTTAACTTATTCTAATCCAATTAGGGTTTTTAACCAATCTTGTGCATCCAATATGTGATTTTGTGTCATTGTTTGCACATTTACGTCATTTTCGTCCTCCCTAGGCTTATTCTAATCCAATTAGGGTTTTTAACCAATCTTGTGCATATAATAAGTGATTTTATGTCATTGGTAATCCAATTAGGTCATTTTCGTCCTCACTAGGCTTATTCTAATCCAATTAGGGTTTTTAACCAATCTTATGCATCCAATATGTGATTTTGTGTCATTTTGTGTCATTGGTTGTACATTTTGGTCATTTTCGTCCTCCCTAGGCTTATTCTAATCCAATTAGGGTTTTTAACCAATCTTGTGCATCCAATATGTGATTTTGTGTCATTGGTTGCTCTTTTAGGTCATTTTCGTCCTCCCTAGGCTTATTCTAATCCAATTAGGGTTTTTAACCAATCTTGTGCATCCAATAAGTGATTTTGTGTAATTTTGTGTCATTGGTTGAACATTTAGGTCATTTTCGTCCTCCCTAAGCTTATTCTAATCCAATTAGGGTTTTTAACCAATCTTGTGCATCCAATACGTGATTTTGTGTCATTGGTTGCACATTTAGGTCATTTTCGTCCTCCCTACGCTTATTGTAATCCAATTAGGGTTTTTAACCAATCTTGTGCATCCAATATGTGATTTTTTGTCATTGGTTGAACATTTAGGTCATTTTTTTCCTCCCTAGGCTTATTCTAATCCAATTAGAATTTTTAACCAATCTTATGCATCCAATATTTGATTTTGTGTCATTTTGTATTATTTGTTGAACATTTAGGTCATTTTCGTCCTCCGTAAGCTTATTCTAATACAATTTGGGTTTTTAACCAATCTTGTGCATCCAATATGTGATTTTGTGGAATTGGTTGCACATTTAGGTCATTTTCGTCCTCCCTAGGCTTATTCTAATGCAATTACGGTTTTTAACCAATCTTGTGCATCCAATATGTGATTTTGTGTCATTTGTAATCCGATTAGGTCATTTTCGTCCTCGCTTAACTTATTCTAATCCAATTAGGGTTTTTAACCAATCTTGTGCATCCAATATGTGATTTTGTGTCATTGTTTGCACATTTACGTCATTTTCGTCCTCCCTAGGCTTATTCTAATCCAATTAGGGTTTTTAACCAATCTTGTGCATATAATAAGTGATTTTATGTCATTGGTAATCCAATTAGGTCATTTTCGTCCTCACTAGGCTTATTCTAATCCAATTAGGGTTTTTAACCAATCTTATTCATCCAATATGTGATTTTGTGTCATTGGTTGCACATTTAGGTCATTTTCGTCCTCCCTAGGCTTATTCTAACCCAATTATGGTTTTTCACCAATCTTGTGCATCCAATATGTGATTTTGTGTCATTGGTTGAACATTTAGGTCATTTTCGTCCTCCCTAGGCTTATTCTAATCCAATTAGGATTTTTATGCAATCTTGTGCATCCCATATGTGATTTTGTGTCAATTTGTGTCATTGGTTGAACATTTAGGTCATTTTCGTCCTCCCTAGGCTTATTCTAATCCAATTAGGGTTTTTAACCAATCTTGTGCTTCCAATATGTGATTTTGTGTCATTGGTTGAACATTTAGGTCATTTTGGTCCTCCCTATGCTTATTCTAATCCAATTAGGGTTTTTAACCAATCTTGTGCATCCAATATGTGATTTTGTGTCATTGGTTGCACATTTAGGTCATTTTCGTCCTCCCTAGGCTTATTCTAATCCAATTAGGGTTTTTAACCAATCTTGTGCATATAATAAGTGATTTTATGTCATTGGTAATCCAATTAGGTCATTTTCGTCTTGGCTAGGCTTATTCTAATCCAATTAGGGTTTTTAACCAATCTTATGCATCCAATATGTGATTTTGTGCCATTTTTGTCATTGGTTGAACATTTAGGTCATATTCATCCTCCCTAGGCTGATTCTAATCCAATTTGGGTTTTAAACCAATCTTGTGCATCCAATATGTGATTTTGTGTCATTTTGTGTCATTGGTTGAATATTTAGGTCATTTTCGTCCTCCGTAGGCTTATTCTAATCCAATTTAGGTTTTTAACCAATCTTGTGCATCCAATATGTGATTTTGTGTCATTTGTAATCCGATTAGGTCATTTTCGTCCTCGCTTAACTTATTCTAATCCAATTAGGGTTTTTAACCAATCTTGTGCATCCAATATGTGATTTTGTGTCATTGTTTGCACATTTACGTCATTTTCGTCCTCCCTAGGCTTATTCTAATCCAATTAGGGTTTTTAACCAATCTTGTGCATATAATAAGTGATTTTATGTCATTGGTAATCCAATTAGGTCATTTTCGTCCTCACTAGGCTTATTCTAATCCAATTAGGGTTTTTAACCAATCTTATGCATCCAATATGTGATTTTGTGTCATTTTGTGTCATTGGTTGTACATTTTGGTCATTTTCGTCCTCCCTAGGCTTATTCTAATCCAATTAGGGTTTTTAACCAATCTTGTGCATCCAATATGTGATTTTGTGTCATTGGTTGCTCTTTTAGGTCATTTTCGTCCTCCCTAGGCTTATTCTAATCCAATTAGGGTTTTTAACCAATCTTGTGCATCCAATAAGTGATTTTGTGTAATTTTGTGTCATTGGTTGAACATTTAGGTCATTTTCGTCCTCCCTAAGCTTATTCTAATCCAATTAGGGTTTTTAACCAATCTTGTGCATCCAATACGTGATTTTGTGTCATTGGTTGCACATTTAGGTCATTTTCGTCCTCCCTACGCTTATTGTAATCCAATTAGGGTTTTTAACCAATCTTGTGCATCCAATATGTGATTTTTTGTCATTGGTTGAACATTTAGGTCATTTTTGTCCTCCCTAGGCTTATTCTAATCCAATTAGGGTTTTTAACCAATCTTGTGCATCCAATATGTGATTTTGTGTCATTTTGTGTCATTGGTTGAACATTTAGGTCATTTTCGTCTTCCCTAGGCTTATTCTAATCGAATTAGGGTTTTTAACCAATCTTGTGCATCCAATATGTGATTTTGTGTCATTGGTTGAACATTTAGGTCATTTTCGTTCTCCCTAGGCTTATTCTAATCCAATTACGGTTTTTAACCAATCTTGTGCATGCAATATGTGATTTTGTGTCATTTTGTGTCATTGGTTGAACATTTAGGTCATTTTCGTCCTCCCTAGGCTTACTCTTACCAATTAGGGTTTTTAACCAATGTTGTGCATCCAATATGTGGTTTTGTGTCATTGGTTGAACATTTAGGTCATTTTCGTCCTCCCTAGGCTTATTCAAATCCAATTAGGGTTTTTAACCAATCTTGTGCATCCAATATGTGATTTTGTGTCATTGGTTGCACATTTAGGTCATTTTCGTCCTCCCTAGGCTTATTCTAATCCAATTAGGGTTTTTAACCAATCTTGTGCATCCAATATGTGATTTTGTGTCATTTTGTGTCATTGGTTGAACATTTATGTCATTTTCGTCCTCCCTAGGCTTATTCTAATCCAATTAGGGTTTTTAACCAATCTTGTGCATATAATAAGTGATTTTGTGTCATTGGTAATCCAATTAGGTCATTTTCGTCCTCGCTAGGCTTATTCTAATCCAATTAGGGTTTTTGACCAATCTTATGGATCCAATATGTGATTTTGTGTCATTTTCTGTCATTGGTGATCCAATTAGGTCATTTTCGTCCTCGCTAGGCTTATTGTAATCCAATTAGGGTTTTTAACCAATCTTGTGCATCCAATATGTGATTTTGTGTCATTGGTTGCACATTTAGGTCATTTTCGTCCTCCCTAGGCTTATTCTAATCCAATTAGGGTTTTTAACCAATCTTGTGCATCCAATATGTGATTTTGTGTCATTGGTTGCACATTTAGGTCATTTTCGTCCTCCCCAGGCTTATTCTAATCCAATTAGGGTTTTTAACCAATCTTGTGCATCCAATATGTGATTTTGTGTCATTGGTTGCACATTTAGGTCATTTTCGTCCTCCCTAGGCTTATTCTAATCCAATTAGGGTTTTTAACCAATCTTGTGCATATAATAAGTGATTTTATTTCATTGGTAACGCAATTAGGTCATTTTCGTCCTCGCTATGCTTATTCTAATCCAATTAGGGTTTTTAACCAATCTTGTGCATCCAATATGTGATTTTGTGTCATTTTGTGTCATTGGTTGAACATTTAGGTCATTTTCGTCCTCCCTAGGCTTATTAATTAGGGTTTTTAACCAATCTTCTACATCCAATATGTGATTTTGTGTCATTCGTCGAACATTTAGGTTATTTTCGTCCTCCCTAGGCTTATTCTAATCCAATTAGGGTTTTTAACCAATCTTGTGCATCCAATATGTGATTTTGTGTCATTGGTTGCACATTTAGGTCATTTTCGTCCTCCCTAGGCTTATTCTAATCCAATTAGGGTTTTTAACCAATCTTGTGCATATAATAAGTGATTTTATGTCATTGGTAATCCAATTAGGTCATTTTCGTCCTCGCTAGGCTTATGCTAATCCAAGTAGAATTTTTAACCAATCTTATGCATCCAATATGTGATTTTGTGTCATTTTGTGTTATTGGTTGAACATTTAGGCCATTTTCGTCCTCCCTAGGCTTATTCTAATCTAATTAGGGTTTTTAACCAATCTTATGCATCCAATATGTGATTTTGTGTCATTGGTTGCACATTGACGTCATTTTCGTCCTCCCTAGGCTTATTCTAATCCAATTAGGGTTTTTAACCAATCTTGTGCATCCAATATGTGATTTTGTGTCATTGGTTGCACATTTAGGTCATTTTCGTCCTCCCTAGGCTTATTCTAATCCAATTAGGGTTTTTAACCAATCTTGTGCATATAATAAGTGATTTTTTGTCATTGGTAAACCAATAAGATTATTTTCGTCCTCGCTAGACTTATTCTAATCCAATTAGGGTTTTTAACCAATCTTGTGCATATAATAAGTGATTTTTTGTCATTGGTAATCCAATAAGTTCATTTTCTTCCTCGCTAGACTTATTCTAATCCAATTAGGGTTTTTAACCAATCTTGTGCATCCAATATGTGATTTTGTGTCATTGGTTGAACATTTAGGTCATTTTCGTCCTCCCTAGGCTTATTCTAATCCAATTAGGGTTTTTAACCAATCTTGTGCAACCAATATGTGATTTTGTGTAATTTTGTGTCATTGGTTGAACATTTAGGTCATTTTCGTCCTCCCTAGGGTTATTCTAATCCAATTAGGGTTTTTAACCAATCTTGTGCATCCAATATGTGATTTTGTGTCATTGGTTGAACATTTAGGTCATTTTCGTCCTCCCTAGGCTTATTCTAATCCAATTAGGGTTTTTAACCAATCTTGTGCATGCAATATGTGATATTGTGTCATTGGTTGAACATTTAGGTCATTTTCGTCCTCCCTAGGCTTATTCTAATCCAATTAGGGTTTTTAACCAATCTTGTGCATCCAATATGTGATTTTGTGTCATTGGTTGCACATTTAGGTCATTTTCGTCCTCCCTAGGCTTATTCTAATCCAATTAGGGTTTTTAACCAATCTTGTGCATCCAATATGTGATTTTGTGTCATTTTGTGTCATTGGTTGAACATTTAGGTCATTTTCGTCCTCCCTAGGCTTATTCTAATCCAATTAAGGTTTTTAACCAATCTGATGCATCCAATATGTGATTTTGTGTCATTTTGTGTCATTGGTTGAACATTTAGGTCATTTTCGTCCACCCTAGGCTTATTCTAATCCAATTAGGGTTTTTAACCAATCTTGTGCATCCAGTATGTGATTTTGTGTCATTGGTTGAACATTTAGGTCATTTTTGTCCTCCCTAGGCTTATTCTAATCCAATTAAGGTTTTTAACCAATCTTGGGAATCCAATATGTGATTTTGCGTCATTGGTTGAACATTTAGGTCATTTTCGTCCTCCCTAGGCTTATTCTAATCCAATTAGGGTTTTTAACCAATCTTGTGCATCCAATATGTGATTTTGTGTCATTGGTTGAACATTTAGGTCATTTTTGTCCTCCCTAGGCTTATTCAAATCCAATTAGGGTTTTTAACCAATCTTGTGCATCCAATATGTGATTTTGTGTCATTTGTAATCCGATTAGGTCATTTTCGTCCTCGCTTAACTTATTCTAATCCAATTAGGGTTTTTAACCAATCTTGTGCATCCAATATGTGATTTTGTGTCATTGGTTGCACATTTACGTCATTTTCGTCCTCCCTAGGCTTATTCTAATCCAATTAGGGTTTTTAACCAATCTTGTGCATATAATAAGTGATTTTATGTCATTGGTAATCCAATTAGGTCATTTTTGTCCTCGCTAGGCTTATTCTAATCCAATTAGGGTTTTTAACCAATCTTATGCATCCAATATGTGATTTCGTGTCATTGGTTGAACATTTAGGTCATTTTCGTCCTCCCTAAGCTTATTCAAATCCAATTAGGGTTTTTAACTAATCTTGTGCATCCAATACCTGATTTTGTGTCATTGGTTGCACATTTAGGTCATTTTCGTCCTCCCTACGCTTATTGTAATCCAATTAGGGTTTTTAACCAATCTTGTGCATCCGATATGTGATTTTGTGTCATTGGTTGCACATTTAGGTCATTTTTGTCCTATGAAGGCTTATTCTAATCCAATTAGAATTTTTAACAAATCTTATGCATCCAATATGTGATTTTGTGTCATTTTGTGTTATTGGTTGAACATTTAGGTCATTTTCGTCCTCCGCAGGCTTATTCTAATCCAATTTGGGTTTTTAACCAATCTTGTGCATCCAATATGTGATTTTGTGCCATTGGTTGCACATTTAGGTCATTTTCGTCTTCCTTAGGCTTATTCTAATCCAATTAGGGTTTTTAACCAACCTTGTGCATATAATAAGTGATTTTGTGTTATTGGTAATCCAATTAGGTCATTTTCGTCCTCGCCAGGCTTATTCTAATCCAATTTGGGTTTTTAACCAATCTTGTGCATCCAATATGTGATTTTGTGTGATTTTGTGTCATTGGTTGAACATTTAGGTCATTTTTGTCCTCCCTAGGCTTATTCTAATCCAATTAGGGTTTTTAACCAATCTTGTGCATCGTATATGTGATTTTGTGTCATTGGTTGCACATTTAGGTGATTTTCGTACTCCCTAGGCTTATTCTAATCCAATTAGGGTTTTTAACCAATCTTGTGCATCCAATATGTGATTTTGTGTCATTGGTTGAACATTTAGGTCATTTTCGTCCTCCCTAGGCTTATTCTAATCCAATTAGGGTTTTAAAACAACCTTGTGCATATAATAAGTGATTTTGTGTTATTGGTAATCCAATTAGGTCATTTTCGTCCTCGCCAGGCTTATTCTAATCCAATTAGGGTTTTTAACCAATCTTTTGCATCCAATATGTGATTTTGTGTGATTTTGTGTCATTGGTTGAACATTTAGGTCATTTTTGTCCTCCCTAGGCTTATTCTAATCCAATTAGGGTTTTTAACCAATCTTGTGCATCCAATATGTGATTTTGTGTCATTTTGTATTATTGGTTGAACATTTAGGTCATTTTCGTCCTCCGTAGGCTTAAGCTAATCCAATTTGGGTTTTTAACCAATCTTGGGCATCCAATATGTGATTTTGTGTCATTGGTTGCACATTTAGATCATTTTCGTCCTCCGAAGGCTTATTCTAATCCAATTAGAATTTTTAACCAATCTTATGCATCCAATATGTGATTTTGTGTCATTGGTTGCACATTAAGGTCATTTTCGTCCTCGCTAGGCTTATTCTAATCCAATTAGAATTTTTAACCAATCTTATGCATCCAATATTTGATTTTGTGTCATTTTGTATTATTGGTTGAACATTTACGTCATTTTCGTCCTCCGTAAGCTTATTCTAATCCAATTTGGGTTTTCAACCAATCTTGTGCATCCAATATGTGAGTTTGTGGAATTGGTTGCACATTTAGGTCATTTTCGCCCTCCCTAGGCTTATTCTAATCCAATTAGGGTTTTTAACCAATCTTGTGCATCCAATATTTGATTTTGTGTCATTTGTAATCCGATTAGGTCATTTTCGTCCTCGCTTAACTTATTCTAATCCAATTATGGTTTTTAACCAATCTTGTGCATCCAATATGTGATTTTGTGTCATTCGTTGCACATTTACGTCATTTTCGTCCTCCCTAGGCTTATTCTAATCCAATTAGGGTTTTTAACCAATCTTGTGCATATAATAAGTGATTTTATGTCATTGGTAATCCAATTAGGTCATTTTCGTCCTCGCTAGGCTTATTCTAATCCAATTAGGGTTTTTAACCAATCTTATGCATCCAATATGTGATTTTGTGTCATTTTGTGTCATTGGTTGTACATTTTGGTCATTTTCGTCCTCCCTAGGCTTATTCTAATCCAATTAGGGTTTTTAACCAATCTTGTGCATCCAATA
>JBBPBQ010000244.1:0-13052 GCA_037974755.1 Cicer yamashitae | reverse complement strand
CATGAACCATCAATAACCAGGATCGTGCCTCCCACAACTCTTCATTTTCTTATAAAATTCTACCCTCTCACACCCACTACATGAACCAACAATAACCACTTCGCAGATCATACAATTCATTTTCTTATTAAATTACACCCTCTCACACCCGCTGCATGAACCAACAATAAGCACTATCACAGATCATGCCATGCACAACTCTTCATCTTTTTATCCAATTCTACCCTCTCACACCCGCTGCATGAACCAACAATAACCACTTTCACGGATCATGCCATGCACAAATCTTCATTTTTCTAATCAAATTCTACCCTCTCACACCTACTCCATGAACCATCAATAACCAGGATCGTGCCTCCCACAACTATTCGTTTTCTTATAAAATTCTACCCTCTCACACCCACTACATGAACCAGCAATCACCACTTCACATATCATACAATTCATTTTCTTATTAAATTATACCCTCTCACACCCGTTGCATGAACCAACAATAACCACTTTCACAGATCATGCCATGCACAACTCTTCATCTTTTTATCAAATTCTACCCTCTCACACCTGTTGCATGAACCAACAATAACCACTTTCCCGGATCATGACATGCATAACTCTTCATTTTTCTAATAAAATTCTACCCTCTCACACCCACTACATGAACCATTAATAACCAGGATCGTGCCACCCACAACTCTTCATTTTCTAATCAAATTCTACCCTCTCACACCCACTACATGAACCAACAATAACCACTTTCACGAATCATGCCATCCAAAACTCTTCTATTCCTTATCAAATTCTACCCTCTCACACCCACTACATGAACCAACAATAACCACTTTCACGGATCATGCCATGCACAACTAACTCTATCATGTCATGCACAACTCTTCATTTTCTTATCAAATTCTACCCTCTCACACCCACTACATGTACCAACCATAACCACTTTCACGGATCATGCCACCCACAAATCTTCAGTTTCTTATAAAATTCTACCCTCTCACACCCACTACATGAACCAAACCAACAATAACCACTTCACAGATCATACAATTCATTTTCTTATTAAATTATACCCTCTCACACCCGCTGCATGAACCAACAATAACCACTTTCACGGATCATGCCATGCACAAAGTCTTCATCTTCTTATCAAATTCTACCCTCTCACACCCACTACATGAACCATCAATAACCAGGATCGTGCCTCCCACAACTCTTCATTTTCTTATAAAATTCTACCCTCTCACACCCACTACATGAACCAACAATAACCACTTCACAGATCATACAATTCATTTTCTTATTAAATTACACCCTCTCACACCAGCTGCATGAACCAACAATAACCACTTTCACGGATCATGACAGGCGTAACTCTTCATTTTCTAATCAAATTCTACCCTCTCACACCCACTACATGAACCATTAATAACCAGGATCGTGCCACCCACAACTCTTCATTTTCCAATCAAATTCTACCCTCTCACACCCACTATATTAACCAACAATAACCGCTTTCACGAATCATGCCATCCAAAACTCTTCTATTCCTTATCAAATTCTACCCTCTCACACCCACTACATGAACCAACAATAACCACTTTCACGGATCATGCCATGCACAACTAACTCTATCATGTCATGCACAACTTTTCATTTTCTTATCAAATTCTACCCTCTCACACACACTAGATGTACCAACAATAACCACTTTCACGGATCATGCCACCCACAAATCTTCACACCCACTACATGAACCAACAATAACCACTTTCACGGATCATGCCATGCACAACTAACTCTGTCATGTTATGCACAACTTTTCATTTTCTTATCAAATTGTACCCTCTCACACCCACTAGATGTACCAACAATAACCACTTTCACGGATCATGCCACCCACAAATCTTCAGTGTCTTATAAAATTCTACCCTCTCACACCCACTACATGAACCAAGCCAGCAATAACCACTTCACAGATCATACAATTAATTTTCTTATTAAATTATACCCTCTCACACCCGCTGCATGAACCAACAATAACCACTTTCACGGATCATGCCATGCACAACTCTTCATCTTCTTATCAAATTCTACCCTCTCACACCTACTCCATGAACCATCAATAACCAGGATCGTGCCTCCCACAACTCTTCATTTTCTTATAAAATTCTACCCTCTCACACCCACTACATGAACCAACAATAACCACTTCACAGATCATACAATTCATTTTCTTATTAAATTACACCCTCTCACACCCGCTGCATGAACCAACAATAACCACTTTCACGGATCATGCCATGCACAACTCTTCATCTTTTTATCCAATTCTACCCTCTCACACCAGCTGCATGAACCAACAATAACCACTTTCCCGGATCATGACATGCATAACTCTTCATTTTCTAATCAAATTCTACCCTCTCACACCCACTACATGAACCATTAATGAACAGGATCGTGCCACCCGCAACTCTTCATTTTCTAATCAAATTCTACCCTCTCACACCCACTACATGAACCAACAATAACCACTTTCACGAATCATGCCATCCAAAACTCTTCTATTCCTTATCAAATTCTACCCTCTCACACCCACTACATGAACCAACAATAACCACTTTCAAGGATCATGCCATGCACAACTAACTCTATCATACCATCCAAAACTCTTCTATTCCTTATCAAATTCTACCCTCTCACACCCACTACATGAACCATCAATAACCAGGATCGTGCCTCCCACAACTCTTCATTTTCTTATAAAATTCTACCCTCTCACACCCACTACATGAACCAACGATAACCACTTCACAGATCATACAATTCATTTTCTTATTAAATTACACCCTCTCACACCCACCGCATGAACCAACAATAACAACTTTCACGGATCATGCCATGCACAACTCTTCATCTTTTTATCCAATTCTACCCTCTCACACCAGCTGCATGAACCATTAATAACCAGGATCGTGCCACCCGCAACTCTTCATTTTCTAATCAAATTCTACCCTCTCACACCCACTACATGAACCAACAATAACCACTTTCACGAATCATGCCATCCAAAACTCTTCTATTCCTTATCAAATTCTACCCTCTCACACCCACTACATGAACCAACAATAACCACTTTCACGGATCATGCCATGCACAACTAACTCTATCATGCCATCCAAAACTCTTCTATTCCTTATCAAATTCTACTCTCTCACACCCACTACATGAACCATCAATAACCAGGATCGTGCCTCCCACAACTCTTCATTTTCTTATAAAATTCTACCCTCTCACACCCACTACATGAACCAACAATAACCACTTCACAGATCATACAATTCATTTTCTTATTAAATTACACCCTCTCACACCCGCTGCATGAACCAACAATAACCACTTTCACGGATCATGCCATGCACAACTCTTCATCTTTTTATCCAATTCTACCCTCTCACACCAGCTGCATGAACCAACAATAACCACTTTCCCGGATCATGACATGCATAACTCTTCATTTTCTAATCAAATTCTACCCTCTCACACCCACTACATGAACCATTAATAACCAGGATCGTGCCACCCGCAACTCTTCATTTTCTAATCAAATTCTACCCTCTCACACCCACTACATGAACCAACAATAACCACTTTCACGAATCATGCCATCCAAAACTCTTCTATTCCTTATCAAATTCTACCCTCTCACACCCACTACATGAACCAACAATAACCACTTTCAAGGATCATGCCATGCACAACTAACTCTATCATACCATCCAAAACTCTTCTATTCCTTATCAAATTCTACCCTCTCACACCCACTACATGAACCATCAATAACCAGGATCGTGCCTCCCACAACTCTTCATTTTCTTATAAAATTCTACCCTCTCACACCCACTACATGAACCAACAATAACCACTTCACAGATCATACAATTCATTTTCTTATTAAATTACACCCTCTCACACCAGCTGCATGAACCAACAATAACCACTTTCACGGATCATGACAGGCGTAACTCTTCATTTTCTAATCAAATTCTACCCTCTCACACCCACTACATGAACCATTAATAACCAGGATCGTGCCACCCACAACTCTTCATTTTCCAATCAAATTCTACCCTCTCACACCCACTATATTAACCAACAATAACCGCTTTCACGAATCATGCCATCCAAAACTCTTCTATTCCTTATCAAATTCTACCCTCTCACACCCACTACATGAACCAACAATAACCACTTTCACGGATCATGCCATGCACAACTAACTCTATCATGTCATGCACAACTTTTCATTTTCTTATCAAATTCTACCCTCTCACACACACTAGATGTACCAACAATAACCACTTTCACGGATCATGCCACCCACAAATCTTCACACCCACTACATGAACCAACAATAACCACTTTCACGGATCATGCCATGCACAACTAACTCTATCATGTCATGCACAACTTTTCATTTTCTAATCAAATTGTACCCTCTCACACCCACTAGATGTACCAACAATAACCACTTTCACGGATCATGCCACCCACAAATCTTCAGTGTCTTATAAAATTCTACCCTCTCACACCCACTACATGAACCAAACCAACAATAACCACTTCACAGATCATACAATTCATTTTCTTATTAAATTATAACCTCTCACACCCGCTGCATGAACCAACAATAACCACTTTTACGGATCATGCCATGCAAAACTCTTCATCTTCTTATCAAATTCTACCCTCTCACACCCACTACATGAACCATCAATAACCAGGATCGTGCCTCCCACAACTCTTCATTTTCTTATAAAATTCTACCCTCTCACACCCACTACATGAACCAACAATAACCACTTCACAGATCGTACAATTCATTTTCTTATTAAATTACACCCTCTCACACCCGCTGCATGAACCAACAATAACCACTTTCACGGATCATGCCATGCACAACTCTTCATCTTTTTATCCAATTCTACCCTCTCACACCCGCTGCATGAACCAACAATAACCACTTTCCCGGATCATGACATGCGTAACTCTTCATTTTCTAATCAAATTCTACCCTCTAACACCCACTACATGAACCATTAATAACCAGGATCGTGCCACCCACAACTCTTCATTTTCTAATCAAATTCTACCCTCTCACACCCACTACATGAACCAACAATAACCACTTTCACGAATCATGCCATCCAAAACTCTTCTATTCCTTATCAAATTCTACCCTCTCACACCCACTACATGAACCAACAATAACCACTTTCACGGATCATGCCATGCACAACTAACTCTATCATGTCATGCACAACTCTTCATTTTCTTATCAAATTCTACCCTCTCACACCCACTACATGTACCAACCATAACCACTTTCACGGATCATGCCACCCACAAATCTTCAGTTTCTTATAAAATTCTACCCTCTCACACCCACTACATGAACCAAACCAACAATAACCACTTCACAGATCATACAATTCATTTTCTTATTAAATTATACCCTCTCACACCCGCTGCATGAACCAACAATAACCACTTTCACGGATCATGCCATGCACAAAGTCTTCATCTTCTTATCAAATTCTACCCTCTCACACCCACTACATGAACCATCAATAACCAGGATCGTGCCTCCCACAACTCTTCATTTTCTTATAAAATTCTACCCTCTCACACCCACTACATGAACCAACAATAACCACTTCACAGATCATACAATTCATTTTCTTATTAAATTACACCCTCTCACACCAGCTGCATGAACCAACAATAACCACTTTCACGGATCATGACAGGCGTAACTCTTCATTTTCTAATCAAATTCTACCCTCTCACACCCACTACATGAACCATTAATAACCAGGATCGTGCCACCCACAACTCTTCATTTTCCAATCAAATTCTACCCTCTCACAGCCACTATATTAACCAACAATAACCGCTTTCACGAATCATGCCATCCAAAACTCTTCTATTCCTTATCAAATTCTACCCTCTCACACCCACTACATGAACCAACAATAACCACTTTCACGGATCATGCCATGCACAACTAACTCTATCATGTCATGCACAACTTTTCATTTTCTTATCAAATTCTACCCTCTCACACACACTAGATGTACCAACAATAACCACTTTCACGGATCATGCCACCCACAAATCTTCACACCCACTACATGAACCAACAATAACCACTTTCACGGATCATGCCATGCACAACTAACTCTGTCATGTTATGCACAACTTTTCATTTTCTTATCAAATTGTACCCTCTCACACCCACTAGATGTACCAACAATAACCACTTTCACGGATCATGCCACCCACAAATCTTCAGTGTCTTATAAAATTCTACCCTCTCACACCCACTACATGAACCAAGCCAGCAATAACCACTTCACAGATCATACAATTAATTTTCTTATTAAATTATACCCTCTCACACCCGCTGCATGAACCAACAATAACCACTTTCACGGATCATGCCATGCACAACTCTTCATCTTCTTATCAAATTCTACCCTCTCACACCTACTCCATGAACCATCAATAACCAGGATCGTGCCTCCCACAACTCTTCATTTTCTTATAAAATTCTACCCTCTCACACCCACTACATGAACCAACAATAACCACTTCACAGATCATACAATTCATTTTCTTATTAAATTACACCCTCTCACACCCGCTGCATGAACCAACAATAACCACTTTCACGGATCATGCCATGCACAACTCTTCATCTTTTTATCCAATTCTACCCTCTCACACCAGCTGCATGAACCAACAATAACCACTTTCCCGGATCATGACAGGCGTAACTCTTCATTTTCTAATCAAATTCTACCCTCTCACACCCACTACATGAACCATTAATAACCAGGATCGTGCCACCCGCAACTCTTCATTTTCTAATCAAATTCTACCCTCTCACACCCACTACATGAACCAACAATAACCACTTTCACGAATCATGCCATCCAAAACTCTTCTATTCCTTATCAAATTCTACCCTCTCACACCCACTACATGAACCAACAATAACCACTTTCACGGATCATGCCATGCACAACTAACTTTATCATGTCATGCACAACTCTTCATTTTCTTATCATATTCTACCATCTCACACCCACTACATGTACCGACAATAACCACTTTCACGTATCATGCCACCCACAAATCTTCAGTGTCTTATAAAATTCTACCCTCTCACACCCACTACATGAACCAAACCAACAATAACCACTTCACAGATCATACAATTAATTTTCTTATTAAATTATACCCTCTCACATCCGCTGCATGAACCAACAATAACCACTTTCACGGATCATGCCATGCACAACTCTTCATCTTCTTATCAAATTCTACCCTCTCACACCTACTCCATGAACCATCAATAACCAGGATCGTGCCTCCCACAACTCTTCATTTTCTTATAAAATTCTACCCTCTCACACCCACTACATGAACCAACAATAACCACTTCACAGATCATACAATTCATTTTCTTATTAAATTACACCCTCTCACACCCGCTGCATGAACCAACAATAACCACTTTCACGGATCATGACATGCGTAACTCTTCATTTTCTAATCAAATTCTACCCTCTCACACCCACTACATGAACCATTGTTAACCAGGATCGTGCCACCCACAACTCTTCATTTTCTTATCAAATTCTACCCTCTCGCACCCACTACATGAACCAACAATAACCACTTTCACGAATCATGCCATCCAAAACTCTTCTATTCCTTATCAAATTCTACCCTCTCACACCCACTACATGAACCATCAATAACCAGGATCGTGCCTCCCACAACTCTTCATTTTCTTATAAAATTCTACCCTCTCACACCCACTACATGAACCAACAATATCCACTTCACAGATCATACAATTCATTTTCTTATTAAATTATACCCTCTCACACCCGCTGCATGAACCAACAACAACCACTTTCACGGATCATGCCATGCACAACTCTTCATCTTCTTATCCAATTCTACCCTCTCACACCCGCTGCATGAACCAACAATAACCACTTTACCGGATCATGACAGGCGTAACTCTATATTTTCTAATCAAATTCTACCCTCTCACACCCACTACATGAACCATCAATAACCAAGATCGTGCCACCCACAACTCTTCATTTTCTTATAAAATTCTACCCTCTCACACCCACTACATGAACAAACAATAAACACTTCACATATCATACAATTAAGTTTCTTATTAAATTATACCCTCTCACACCCGCTACATGAACCAACAATAACCACTTTCACGGATGATGCCATGCACAACTCTTCATCTTCTTATCAAATTCTACCCTCTAACACCCGTTGCATGAACCAACAATAACCACTTTACCGGATCATGACAGGCATAACTCTTCATTTTCTAATCAAATTCTACCCTCTCACACCCATTACATGATCCATTAATAACCAGGATCGTGCCACCCACAACTCTTTATTTTCTAATCAAATTCTACCCTCTCACACCCACTACATGAACCAACAATAACCACTTTCACGAAACATGCCATCCAAAACTCTTCTATTCCTTATCAAATTCTACCCTCTCACACCCACTACATGAACCAACAATAACCACTTTCACGGATCATGCCATGCACAACTAACTCTATCATGTCATGCACAACTCTTCATTTTCTTATCAAATTCTACCCTCTCACACCCACTACATGTACCAACCATAACCACTTTCACGGATCATGCCACCCACAAATCTTCAGTTTCTTATAAAATTCTACCCTCTCACACCCACTACATGAACCAAACCAACAATAACCACTTCACAGATCATACAATTCATTTTCTTATTAAATTATACCCTCTCACACCCGCTGCATGAACCAACAATAACCACTTTCACGGATCATGCCATGCACAAAGTCTTCATCTTCTTATCAAATTCTACCCTCTCACACCCACTACATGAACCATCAATAACCAGGATCGTGCCTCCCACAACTCTTCATTTTCTTATAAAATTCTACCCTCTCACACCCACTACATGAACCAACAATAACCACTTCACAGATCATACAATTCATTTTCTTATTAAATTACACCCTCTCACACCAGCTGCATGAACCAACAATAACCACTTTCACGGATCATGACAGGCGTAACTCTTCATTTTCTAATCAAATTCTACCCTCTCACACCCACTACATGAACCATTAATAACCAGGATCGTGCCACCCACAACTCTTCATTTTCCAATCAAATTCTACCCTCTCACAGCCACTATATTAACCAACAATAACCGCTTTCACGAATCATGCCATCCAAAACTCTTCTATTCCTTATCAAATTCTACCCTCTCACACCCACTACATGAACCAACAATAACCACTTTCACGGATCATGCCATGCACAACTAACTCTATCATGTCATGCACAACTTTTCATTTTCTTATCAAATTCTACCCTCTCACACACACTAGATGTACCAACAATAACCACTTTCACGGATCATGCCACCCACAAATCTTCACACCCACTACATGAACCAACAATAACCACTTTCACGGATCATGCCATGCACAACTAACTCTGTCATGTTATGCACAACTTTTCATTTTCTTATCAAATTGTACCCTCTCACACCCACTAGATGTACCAACAATAACCACTTTCACGGATCATGCCACCCACAAATCTTCAGTGTCTTATAAAATTCTACCCTCTCACACCCACTACATGAACCAAGCCAGCAATAACCACTTCACAGATCATACAATTAATTTTCTTATTAAATTATACCCTCTCACACCCGCTGCATGAACCAACAATAACCACTTTCACGGATCATGCCATGCACAACTCTTCATCTTCTTATCAAATTCTACCCTCTCACACCTACTCCATGAACCATCAATAACCAGGATCGTGCCTCCCACAACTCTTCATTTTCTTATAAAATTCTACCCTCTCACACCCACTACATGAACCAGCAATCACCGCTTCACATATCATACAATTCATTTTCTTATTAAATTATACCCTCTCACACCCGCTGCATGAACCAACAATAACCACTTTCACATATCATGCCATGCACAACTCTTCATCTTTTTATCAAATTCTACCCTCTCACACCTGCTGCATGAACCAACAATAACCACTTTTCCGGATCATGACATGCATAACTCTTCATTTTTCTAATCAAATTCTACCCTCTCACACCCACTACATGAACCATTAATAACCAGGATCGTGCCACCCACAACTCTTCATTTTCTAATCAAATTCTACCCTCTCACACCCACTACATGAACCAACAATAACCACTTTCACGAATCATGCCATCCAAAACTCTTCTATTCCTTATCAAATTCTACCCTCTCACACCCACTACATGAACCAACAATAACCACTTTCACGGATCATGCCATGCACAACTAACTCTATCATGTCATGCACAACTCTTCATTTTCTTATCAAATTCTACCCTCTCACACCCACTACATGTACCAACCATAACCACTTTCACGGATCATGCCACCCACAAATCTTCAGTTTCTTATAAAATTCTACCCTCTCACACCCACTACATGAACCAAAACAACAATAACCACTTCACAGATCATACAATTCATTTTCTTATTAAATTATACCCTCTCACACCCGCTGCATGAACCAACAATAACCACTTTCACGGATCATGCCATGCACAAAGTCTTCATTTTCTTATCAAATTCTACCCTCTCACACCCACTACATGAACCATCAATAACCAGGATCGTGCCTCCCACAACTCTTCATTTTCTTATAAAATTCTACCCTCTCACACCCACTACATGAACCAACAATAACCACTTCACAGATCATACAATTCATTTTCTTATTAAATTACACCCTCTCACACCCGCTGCATGAACCAACAATAACCACTTTCACGGATCATGCCATGCACAACTCTTCATCTTTTTATCCAATTCTACCCTCTCACACCCGCTGCATGAACCAACAATAACCACTTTCTCGGATCATGACATGCGTAACTCTTCATTTTCTAATCAAATTCTACCCTCTGACACCCACTACATGAACCATTATTAACAAGGATCGTGCCACCCACAACTCTTCATTTTCTTATCAAATTCTACCCTCTCGCACCCACTACATGAACCAACAATAACCACTTTCACGAATCATGCCATCCAAAACTCTTCTATTCCTTATCAAATTCTACCGTCTCACACCCACTACATGAACCAACAATAACCACTTTCACGGATCATGCCATGCACAAATAACTCTATCATGTCATGCACAACTCTTCATTTTCTTATCAAATTCTACCCTCTCACACCCACTACATGTACCAACCATAACCACTTTCACGGATCATGCCACCCACAAATCTTCAGTTTCTTATAAAATTCTACCCTCTCACACCCACTACATGAACCAAACCAACAATAACCACTTCACAGATCATACAATTCATTTTCTTATTAAATTAGACCCTCTCACACCCGCTGCATGAACCAACAATAACCACTTTCACAGATCATGCCATGCACAACTCTTCATCTTTTTATCAAATTCTACCCTCTCACACCTGCTGCATGAACCAACAATAACCACTTTCCCGGATCATGACATGCATAACTCTTCATTTTTCTAATCAAATTCTACCCTCTCACACCCACTACATGAACCATTAATAACCAGGATCGTGCCTCCCACAACTCTTCATTTTCTTATAAAATTCTACCCTCTCACACCCACTACATGAACCAACAATAACCACTTCTCAGATCATACAATTCATTTTCTTATTAAATTACACCCTCTCACACCCGCTGCATGAACCAACAATAAGCACTTTCACGGATCATGCCATGCACAACTCTTCATCTTTTTATCCAATTCTACCCTCTCACACCCGCTGCATGAACCAACAATAACTACTTTCCCGGATCATGACATGCATAACTCTTCATTTTTCTAATCAAATTCTACCCTCTCACACCCACTACATGAACCATTTATAACCAGGATCGTGCCACCCACAACTCTTCATTTTCTAATCAAATTCTACCCTCTCACACCCACTACATGAACCAACAATAACCACTTTCACGAATCATGCCATCCAAAACTCTTCTATTCCTTATCAAATTCTACCCTCTCACACCCACTACATGAACCAACAATAACCACTTTCACGGATCATGCCATGCACAACTAACTCTATCATGTCATGCACAACTCTTCATTTTCTTATCAAATTCTACCCTCTCACACCCACTACATGTACCAACCATAACCACTTTCACGGATCATGCCACCCACAAATCTTCAGTTTCTTATAAAATTCTACCCTCTCACACCCACTACATGAACCAAACCAACAATAACCACTTCACAGATCATACAATTCATTTTCTTATTAAATTATACCCTCTCACACCCGCTGCATGAACCAACAATAACCACTTTCACGGATCATGCCATGCACAAAGTCTTCATCTTCTTATCAAATTCTACCCTCTCACACCCACTACATGAACCATCAATAACCAGGATCGTGCCTCCCACAACTCTTCATTTTCTTATAAAATTCTACCCTCTCACACCCACTACATGAACCAACAATAACCACTTCTCAGATCATACAATTCATTTTCTTATTAAATTACACCCTCTCACACCCGCTGCATGAACCAACAATAAGCACTTTCACGGATCATGCCATGCACAACTCTTCATCTTTTTATCCAATTCTACCCTCTCACACCCGCTACATGAACCAACAATAACCACTTTCACGGATCATGCCATGCACAACTCTTCATCTTTTTATCCAATTCTACCCTCTCACACCCGCTGCATGAACCAACAATAACCACTTTCCCGGATCATGACATGCGTAACTCTTCATTTTCTAATCAAATTCTACCCTCTCACACCCACTACATGAACCATTATTAACTAGGATCGTGCCACCCACAACTCTTCATTTTCTT
>JBBPBQ010000243.1:0-11029 GCA_037974755.1 Cicer yamashitae | reverse complement strand
TTGGTTAAAAACCCTAATTGGATTAGAATAAGCCTAGGGAGGACGAAAATGACCTAAATGTGCAACCAATGACACAAAATCACATATTCGATGCACAAGATTGGTGAAAAACCCTAATTGGATTAGAAAAAGCCTAGGGAGGACGAAAATGACCTAAATGTTCAACCAATGACACAAAATCACATATTGGATGCACAAGATTGGTTAAAAACCCTAATTGGATTAGAATAAGCCTAGGGAGGACAAAAATGACCTAAATGTTCAACCAATGACACAAAATGACACGAAATCACATATTGGATGCACAAGATTGGTTAAAAACCCTAATTGGATTAGAATAAGTCTAGGGAGCACCAAAATGACCTAAATGTTCAACCAATGACACAAAGTCACATATTGGATGCACAAGATTGGTTAAAAACCCTAATTGGATTAGAATAAGCCTTGGGAGGACGAAAATGACCTAAATGTGCAACCAATGACACAAAATCACAAATTGGATGCACAATATTGGTTAAAAACCCAATTTGGATTAGAATAAGCCTAGGGAGGACGAAAATGACCTAAATGTTCAACCAATGACACAAAATCACATATTGGATGCACAAGATTGGTTAAAAACCCTAATTGGATTAGAATAAGCCTAGGGAGGACGAAAATGACCTAAATGTTCAACCAATGACACAAAACCACATATTGGATGCACAAGATTGGTTAAAACCCTAATTGGATTAGAATAAGCCTAGGGAGGACGAAAATGACCTAAATGTTCAACCAATGACACAAAATCACATATTGGATGCACAAGATTGGTTAAAAACCCTAGTTGGATTTGAATAATCCTAGGGAGGATGAAAATGACCTAAATGTTCAACCAATGACACAAAATCACATATTGTATGCACAGGATTGGTTAAAAACCCTAATTGGATTAGAATAAGCCTAGGGAGGACGAAAATGACCTAAATGTTCAACCAATGACACAAAATCACATATTGGATGCACAAGATTGGTTAAAAACCCTAATTGGATTAGAATAAGCCTAGGGAGGACGAAAATGACCTAAATGTTCAACCAATGACACAAAATCACATATTGGATGCACAAGATTGGTTAAAAACCCTAATTGGATTAGAATAAGCCTAGGGAGGACAAAAATGACCTAAATGTTCAACCAATGACACAAAATCACATGTTGGATGCACAAGATTGGTTAAAAACCCTAATTGGATTAGAATAAGCCTAGGGAGGACGAAAATGACCTAAATGTTCAACCAATGACACAAAATCACATATTGGATGCACAAGATTGGTTAAAAACCCTAATTGGATTAGAATAAGCCTAGGGAGGACGAAAATGACCTAAATGTTCAACCAATGACACAAAATCACCTATTGGATGCACAAGATTGGTTAAAAACCCTAATTGGATTAGAATAAGCCTAGGGAGGACGAAAATGACCTAAATGTTCAACCAATGACACAAAATGACACAAAATCACATATTGGATGCACAAGATTGATTAAAAACCCTAATTCGATTAGAATAAGCCTAGGGAGGACGAAAATGACCTAAATGTTCAACCGTGGACACAAAATGACACAAAATCACATATTGGATGCACAAGATTGGTTAAAAACCCTAATTGGATTAGAATAAGCCTAGGGAGGACGAAAATGACCTAAATGTTCAACCAATGACACAAAATGACACAAAAACACATATTGGATGCACAAGATTGGTTTAAAACCCTAATTGGATTAGAATAAGCCTAGGGAGGACGAAAATGACCTAAATGTTCAACCAATGACACAAAATCACATATTGGATGCACAAGATTGGTTAAAAACCCTAATTGGATTAGAATAAGCCTAGGGAGGACGAAAATAACCTAAATGTTCAACCAATGACACAAAATTACATATTGGATGCACAAGATTGGTTAAAAACCCTAATTGGATTAGAATAAGCCTAGGGAGGACGAAAATGACCTAAATGTTCAACCAATGACACAAAATCACATATTGGATGCACAAGATTGGTTAAAAACCCTAATTGGATTAGAATAAGCCTAGGGAGGACGAAAATGACCTAAATGTTCAACCAATGACACAAAAAGACACAAAATCACATATTGGATGCACAAGATTGGTTAAAAAACCTAATTGGATTAAAATAAGCCTAGGGAGGACGAAAATGACCTAAATGTTCAACCAATGACACAAAATCACATATTGGATGCACAAGATTGGTTAAAAACCCTAATTGGATTAGAATAAGCCTAGGGAGGACGAAAATGACCTAAATGTTCAACCGATGACACAAAATCACATATTGGAAGCACAAGATTGGTTAAAAACCCTAATTGGATTAGAATAAGTCTAGGGAGGACGAAAATGACCTAAATGTTAAACCAATGACACAAAATGACACAAAATCACATATTGGATGCACAAGATTGGTTAAAAACCCTAATTGGATTAGAATAAGCCTAGGGAGGACGAAAATGACCTAAATGTTCAACCAATGACACAAAATCACATACTGGATGCACAAGATTGGTTAAAAAGCCTAATTGGCGTAGAATAAGCCTAGGGAGGACGAAAATGACCTAAATGTTCAACCAATGACACAAAATCACATATTGGATGCACAAGATTGGTTAAAAACCCTAATTGGATTAGAATAAGCCTAGGGAGGACGAAAATGACCTAAATGTTCAACCAATGACACAAAATGACACAAAATACATATTGGATGCACAAGATTGGTTAAAAACCCTAATTGGATTAGAATAAGCCTAGGGAGGACGAAAATGACCTAAATGTTCAACCAATGACACAAAATCACATATTGGATGCACAAGATTGGTTAAAAACCCTAATTGGATTAGAATAAGCCTAGGGAGGACGAAATAGACCTAAATGTACAACCAATGACACAAAATGACACAAATCACATATTGGATGCACAAGATTGGTTAAAAACCCTAATTGGATTAGAATAAGCCTAGGGAGGACGAAAATGACCTAAATGTTCAACCAATGACACAAAATCACATATTGGATGCACAAGATTGGTTCAAAACCCTAATTGGATTAGAATAAGCCTCGGGAGGACGAAAATGACCTAAATGTTCAACCAATGACACAAAATCACATATTGGATGCACAAGATTGGTTAAAAACCCTAATTGGATTAGAATAAGCCTAGGGAGGACGAAAATGACCTAAATGTTCAACCAATGACACAAAATCAGATATTGGATTCACAAGATTGGTTAAAAACCCTAATTGGATTAGAATAAGCCTAGGGAGGACGAAAATGACCTAAATGTTCAACCAATGACACAAAATCACATATTGGATGCACAAGATTGGTTAAAAACCCTAATTGGATTAGAATAAGCCTAGGGAGGACGAAAATGACCTAAATGTTCAACCAATGACACAAAATGACACTAAATCACATATTGGATGCACAAGATTGGTTAAAAACCCTAATTGGATTAGAATAAGTCTAGGGAGCACCAAAATGACCTAAATGTTCAACCAATGACACAAAGTCACATATTGGATGCACAAGATTGGTTAAAAACCCTAATTGGATTAGAATATGCCTAGGGAGGACGAAAATGACCTAAATGTGCAACCAATGACACAAAATCACATATTCGATGCACAAGATTGGTGAAAAACCCTAATTGGATTAGAATAAGCCTAGGGAGGACGAAAATGACCTAAATGTTCAACCAATGACACAAAATCACATATTGGATGCACAAGATTGGTTAAAAACCCTAATTGGATTAGAATAAGCCTAGGGAGGACAAAAATGACGTACATGTTCAACCAATGACACAAAATCACATATAGGATGCACAAGATTGGTTAAAAACCCTAATTGGATTAGAATAAGCCTAGGGAGGACGAAAATGACCTAAATGTTCAACCAATGACACAAAATGACACAAAATCACATATTGGATGCACAAGATTGGTTAAAAACCCTAATTGGATTAGAATAAGCCTAGGGAGGACCAAAATTACCTAAACGTTCAACCAATGACACAAAATGACACAAAATCACATATTTGATGCACAAGATTGGTTAAAAACCCTAATTGGATTAGAATAAGCCTAGGGAGGACGAAAATGACCTAAATGTTCAACCAATGACACAAAATGACATATTGGATGCACAAGATTGGTTAAAAACCCTAATTGGATTAGAATAAGCCTAGGGAGGACAAAAATGACCTAAATGTGCAACCAATGACACAAAATCACATATTGGATGCACAAGATTGGTTAAAAACCCTAATTGGATTAGAATAAGCCTAGGGAGGACGAAAATGACCTAAATGTTCAACCAATGACACAAAATCGCATATGGGATGCACAACATTGGATTAAAATCCTAATTGGATTAGAATAAGCCTGGGGACGACGAAAATGAACTTATTGGATTACCAATGACAGAAAATCACTTATTTTATGCACAAGATTGGTTAAAAACCCTAATTGGATTAGAATAAGCCTAGGGAGGACAAAAATGACCTAAATGTGCAACCAATGACACAAAATCACATATTGGATGCACAAGATTGGTTAAAAACCCTAATTGGATTAGAATAAGTCTAGGGAGGACCAAAACGACCTAAATGTTCCACCAATGACACAAAGTCACATATTGGATGCACAAGATTGCTTAAAAACCCTAATTGGATTAGAATAAGTTTAGCGAGGACAAAAACGACCTAATCGGATTACAAATGACACATAATCACTTATTATATGCACATGATTGGTTAAAAACCCTAATTGGATTAGAATAAGCCTAGGGAGGACGAAAATGACCTAAATGTGCAACCAATGACACAAAATCACATATTCGATGCACAAGATTGGTGAAAAACCCTAATTGGATTAGAATAAGCCTAGGGAGGACGAAAATGACCTAAATGTTCAACCAATGACACAAAATGACACAAAATCACATATTGGATGCACAAGATTGGTTAAAAACCCTAATTGGATTATAATAAGCCTAGGGAGGACAAAAATGACCTAAATGTGCAACCAATGACACAAAATCACATATTGGATGCATAAGATTGGTTAAAAACCCCAATTGGATTAGAATAAGCTTAGCGAGGATGAAAATGACCTAATTGGATTACCAATGACATAAAATCACTTATTATATGCACAAGATTGGTTAAAAACCCTAATTGGATTAGAATAAGCCTAGGGAGGACAAAAATGACCTAAATGTGCAACCAATGATACAAAATCACATATTGGATGCATAAGATTGGTTAAAAACCCTAATTGGATTAGAATAAGCCTAGGGAGGACAAAAATGACCTAAATGTGCAACCAATGACACAAAATCACATATTGGATGCACAAGATTGGTTAAAAACCCTAATTGGATTAGAATAAGCATAGGGAGGACCAAAATGACCTAAATGTGCAACCAGTGACACAAAATCACATATTGGATGCACATGATTGGTTAAAAACCCTAATTGGATTAGAATAGGTTTAGCGAGGACGAAAATGACCTAATCGGATTACAAATGACACAAAATCACTTATTATATGCACAAGATTGGTTAAAAACCCTAATTGGATTAGAATAAGCCTAGGGAGGACGAAAATGACCTAAATGTGCAACCAATGACACAAAATCACATATTCCATGCACAAGATTGCTTAAAAACCCTAATTGGATTAGAATAAGTTTAGCGAGGACAAAAACGACCTAATCGGATTACAAATGACACATAATCACTTATTATATGCACATGATTGGTTAAAAACCCTAATTGGATTAGAATAAGCCTAGGGAGGACGAAAATGACCTAAATGTGCAACCAATGACACAAAATCACATATTCGATGCACAAGATTGGTGAAAAACCCTAATTGGATTAGAATAAGCCTAGGGAGGACGAAAATGACCTAAATGTTCAACCAATGACACAAAATGACACAAAATAACATATTGGATGCACAAGATTGGTTAAAAACCCTAATTGGTTTAGAATAAGCCTAGGGAGGACGAAAATGACCTAAATGTGCATCCAATGACACAAAATCACATCTTGGATGCACAAGATTGGTTAAAAACCCAAATTGAATTAGAATAAGCCTAGCGAGGACGAAAATGACCTAATTGGATTACCAATGACACAAAATCACTTATTATGTGCACAAGATTGGTTAAAAACCCTAATTGGATTAGAATATGCCTAGGGAGGACGAAAATGACCTAAACATGCAACCAATGACACAAAATCACATATGGGATGCACAAGATTGGATAAAAATCCTAATTGGATTACAATAAGGCTAGGGAGGACGAAAATGACCTAAATGTTCAACCAATGACACAAAATCACATATTGGATGCACAAGATTGGTTAAAAACCCTAATTGGATTAGAATAAGTTTAGCGAGGACGAAAATGACCTAATCGGATTACAAATGACACAAAATCACTTATTATATGCACAAGATTGGTTAAAAACCCTAATTGGATTAGAATAAGCCTAGGGAGGACGAAAATGACCTAAATGTGCATCCAATGAAACAAAATCACATCTTGGATGCACAAGATTGGTTAAAAACCCAAATTGAATTAGAATAAGCCTAGCGAGGACGAAAATGACCTAATTGGATTACCAATGACACAAAATCACTTATTATGTGCACAAGATTGGTTAAAAACCCTAATTGGATTAGAATATGCCTAGGGAGGACGAAAATGACCTAAATGTTCAACCAATGACACAAAATGACACAAAATAACATATTGGATGCACAAGATTGGTTAAAAACCCTAATTGGATTAGAATAAGCCTAGGGAGGACGAAAATGACCTAAATGAGCATCCAATGACACAAAATCACATCTTGGATGCACAAGATTGGTTAAAAACCCAAATTGAATTAGAATAAGCCTAGCGAGGACGAAAATGACCTAATTGGATTACCAATGACACAAAATCACTTATATGTGCACAAGATTGGTTAAAAACCCTAATTGGATTAGAATATGCCTAGGGAGGACGAAAATGACCTAAACGTGCAACCAATGACACAAAATCACATATGGGATGCACAAGATTGGATAAAAATCCTAATTGGAATACAATAAGCCTAGGGAGGACGAAAATGACCTAAATGTTCAACCAATTACACAAAATCACATATTGGATGCACAAGATTGGTTAAAAACCCTAATTGGATTAGAATAAGTTTAGCGATGACGAAATAGACCTAATCGGATTACAAATGACACAAAATCACTTATTATATGCACAAGATTGGTTAAAAACCCTAATTGGATTAGAATAAGCCTAGGGAGGACGAAAATGACCTAATTGGATTACCAATGACACAAAATCACTTATTATATGCACAAGATTGGTTAAAAACCCTAATTGGATTAGAATAAGCCTAGGGAGGACGAAAATGACCTAAATGTGCAACCAATGACACAAAATCACATATTCGATGCACAAGATTGGTTAAAAACCCTAATTGGATTAGAATAAGCCTAGGGAGGACAAAAATGACCTAAATGTTCAACCAATGACACAAAATGACACGAAATCACATATTGGATGCACAAGATTGGTTAAAAACCCTAATTGGATTAGAATAAGTCTAGGGAGCACCAAAATGACCTAAATGTTCAACCAATGACACAAAGTCACATATTGGATGCACAAGATTGGTTAAAAACCCTAATTGGATTAGAATAAGCCTTGGGAGGACGAAAATGACCTAAATGTGCAACCAATGACACAAAATCACAAATTGGATGCACAATATTGGTTAAAAACCCAATTTGGATTAGAATAAGCCTAGGGAGGACGAAAATGACCTAAATGTTCAACCAATGACACAAAATGACACAAAATAACATATTGGATGCACAAGATTGGTTAAAAACCCTAATTAGAATAGAATAAGCCTAGGGAGGACGAAAATGACCTAAATGTGCAACCAATGACACAAAATCACATCTTGGATGCACAAGATTGGTTAAAAACCCAAATTGAATTAGAATAAGCCTAGCGAGGACGAAAATGACCTAATTGGATTACCAATGACACAAAATCACTTATTATGTGCACAAGATTGGTTAAAAACCCTAATTGGATTAGAATATGCCTAGGGAGGACGAAAATGACCTAAACGTGCAACCAATGACACAAAATCACATATGGGATGCACAAGATTGGATAAAAATCCTAATTGGAATACAATAAGCCTAGGGAGGACGAAAATGACCTAAATGTTCAACCAATGACACAAAATCACATATGGGATGCACAAGATTGGATAAAAATCCTAATTGGATTACAATAAGCCTAGGGAGGACGAAAATGACCTAAATGTTCAACCAATGACACAAAATCACATATTGGATGCACAAGATTGGTTAAAAACCCTAATTGGATTAGAATAAGTTTAGCGAGGACGAAAATGACCTAATCGGATTACAAATGACAGAAAATCACTTATTATATGCACAAGATTGGTTAAAAACCCTAATTGGATTAGAATAAGCCTAGGGAGGACGAAAATGACCTAAATGTGCAACCAATGACACAAAATCACATATTGGATGCACAAGATTGGTTAAAAACCCTAATCGGATTAGAATAAGCCTAGGGAGGACGAAAATGACCTAAATGTTCAACCAATGACACAAAATGACACAAAATCACATATTGGATGCACAAGATTGGTTAAAAACCCTAATTGGATTAGAATTAGCCTAGGGAGGACGAAAGTGACCTAAATGTTCAACCAATGACACAAAATGGCACAAAATCACATATTGGATGCAAAAGATTGGTTAAAAACCCTAATTGGATTAGAATAAGCCTAGGGAGGACGAAAATGACCTAAATCTTCAACCAATGACACAAAATGACACAAAATTAAATATTGGATGCACAAGATTGGTTAAAAACCCTAATTGGATTAGAATAAGCCTAGGGAGGACGAAAATGACCTAAATGTTCAACCAATGACACAAAATCACATATTGGATGCACAAGATTGGTTAAAAACCCTAATTGGATTAGAATAAGCCTAGGGAGGACGAAAATGACCTAAATGTTCAACCGATAACACAAAATGATAAAAAATCACATATTGGATGCACAAGATTGGTTAAAAACCCTAATTGGATTAGAATAAGCCTAGGGAGGACGAAAATGACCTAAATGTTCAACCAATGACACAAAATCACATATTGGATGCAAAAGATTGGTTAAAAACCCTAGTTGGATTAGAATAAGCATAGGGAGGACGAAAATGACCTAAATGTTCAACCAATGACACAAAATCACATATTGGATGCACAAGATTGGTTAAAAACCCTAATTGGATTAGAATAAGCCTAGGGAGGACGAAAATGACCTAAATGTTCAACCAATGACACAAAATCACATATTGGATGCACAAGATTGGTTAAAAACCCTCATTGGATTAGAATAAGCCTAGGGAGGACGAAAATGACCTAAATGTTCAACCAATGACACAAAATCACATATTGGATGCACAAGATTGGTTAAAAACCCTAATTGGATTAGAATAAGCCTAGGGAGGACGAAAATGACCTAAATGTTCAACCAATGACACAAAATGACACAAAATCACATATTGGATGCACAAGATTGGTTAAAAACCCTAATTGGATTAGAAAAGGCATAGGGAGGACGAAAATGACCTAAGTGTTCAACCAATGACAGAAAATGATACAAAATCACATATTGGATGCACAAGATTGGTTAAAAACCCTAAGTGGATTAGAATAAGCCTATGGAGGACGAAAATGACCTAAATGTTCAACCAATGACACAAAATCACATATTGGATGCACAAGATTGGTTAAAAACCCTAGTTGGATTAGAATAAGCCTAGAGAGGACGAAAATGACCTAAATGTTCAACCAATGACACAAAATCACATATTGGATGCACAAGATTGGTTAAAAACCCTAATTGGATTAGAATAAGCCTAGGGAGGACGAAAATGACCTAAATGTTCAACCAATGACACAAAATGACACAAAATCACATATTGGATGCACAAGATTGGTTAAAAACCCTCATTGGATTAGAATAAGCCTAGCGAGGACGAAAATGACCTAATTGGATTACCAATGACACAAAATCACTTATTATATGCACAAGATTGGTTAAAAACCCTAATTGGATTAGAATAAGCCTAGGGAGGACGAAAATGACCTAATTGGATTACCAATGACACAAAATCACTTATTATATGCACAAGATTGGTTAAAAACCCTAATTGGATTAGAATAAGCCTAGGGAGGACGAAAATGACCTAAATGTGCAACCAATGACACAAAATCACATATTCCATGCACAAGATTGGTGAAAAACCCTAATCGGATTAGAATAAGCCTAGGGAGGACGAAAATGACCTAAATGTTCAACCAATGACACAAAATGACACAAAATAACATATTGGATGCACAAGATTGGTTAAAAACCCTAATTGGATTAGAATAAGCCTAGGGAGGACGAAAATGACCTAAATGTGCATCCAATGACACAAAATCACATCTTGGATGCACAAGATTGGTTAAAAACCCAAATTGAATTAGAATAAGCCTAGCGAGGACGAAAATGACCTAATTGGATTGCCAATGACACAAAATCACTTATTATGTGCACAAGATTGGTTAAAAACCCTAATTGGATTAGAATATGCCTAGGGAGGACGAAAATGACCTAAATGTGCAACCAATGACACAAAATCACATATGGGATGCACAAGAATGGATAAAAATCCTAATTGGATTACAATAAGCCTAGGGAGGACGAAAATGACCTAAATGTTCAACCAATGACACAAAATCACAAATTGGATGCACAATATTGGTTAAAAACCCAATTTGGATTAGAATAAGCCTAGGGAGGACGAAAATGACCTAAATGTTCAACCAATGACACAAAATGACACAAAATCAC
>JBBPBQ010000241.1:10000-13095 GCA_037974755.1 Cicer yamashitae | reverse complement strand
TGCTTTCGACTCGGGACAACTGCTTCGGGGAGTGACTCACGGAACAACTAAATCCAAGGGTTAACTTTTATCTAGGACCAAATGAAGGACCAATAAGAAACCCAACGTATTTAAATGCTAAATGTAGTCACGCACCGAAGACAATCACCCCTTGTGTCAAACACAATAAAAAAACCTGAGGGACAATCCGAAGGGACAAACCGAAGGGACACCTGCCAGCATGCTCGCTGGCCTCGAGAGTATAGGAAATAGCTTACCACAACTCGGACAACATCTACCCATGAGATGCCAATTCCTGTCCGAGCCATGTTCACTACCACCTATACCCGAGGGGAGGCAACCCATGACTAAGGTGTTAGGGACTTTCCCAGCAAGCTTGCCCAGCCCACGAGCTTGAACAGCCAGTTTCAGAGATGGACGAGGCTGCCAAGGACAATCCGAAAATGTGTTAGTCACAAAAAAATGACTAGGCACCGTGAAAGTCCAATCGAGTCACGCCCAGCAAGAGCTGGCTGATTCTGTCCGAGAGCTGGCCGAGAGCTGGCCGAGTCAGCCCGTGCACACCTTAGTCATGACCTGCGAGATCCTCCCCCTATATATGTTTGATGTGCTTTTTCCAGTTTTGTAGAAAGAGAGCCCTTTTTTCGCTATAGGAGGAATGTCACGTTTGAGGGACCTAGACTTCGAATTTTCTCATGAAATTTTGCAAGAATGTTCATCAACCCAATAATAATATCCAGAAAAAAATTTGGAATTTTTTGACAAACGGATTTTTTTTAAAAATTTTTATAAGGGCCAGATTTTCGAGTTGAGGTATCTAGACTTGGAATTTTTTCATGAAATTTTACAGGGACGTTCTCAATAATTAAAAAACACTTCCCACAAAAAATTAGAATTTTCTGACAAGGGATGAATTAATTATAATTTTTTTAAGTGAAGAAAATATTAAAAATACAATTAAAAAATATTAAAAAAATGACTAGGCACCGTGAAAGTCCAATCGAGTCACGCCCAGCAAGAGCTGGCTGATTCTGTCCGAGAGCTGGCCGAGAGCTGGCCGAGTCAGCCCGTGCACACCTTAGTCATGACCTGCGAGATCCTCCCCCTATATATGTTTGATGTGCTTTTTCCAGTTTTGTAGAAAGAGAGCCCTTTTTTCGCTATAGGAGGAATGTCACGTTTGAGGGACCTAGACTTCGAATTTTTTCATGAAATTTTGCAAGAATGTTCATCAACCCAATAATAATATCCAGAAAAAAATTTGGAATTTTTTGACAAACGGATTTTTTTTAAAAATTTTTATAAGGGCCAGATTTTCGAGTTGAGGTATCTAGACTTGGAATTTTTTCATGAAATTTTACAGGGACGTTCTCAATAATTAAAAAACACTTCCAACAAAAAATTAGAATTTTCTGACAAGGGATGAATTAATTATAATTTTTTTAAGTGAAGAAAATATTAAAAATACAATTAAAAAATATTAAAAAAATTAAAAAATTAATTTTGAGAAAAATTTATAATGGGACTTGCATCGTAAAACACATAACATGGACATCAAATTTTCTTTGAAAACAAAATTTGGATTTGGTTACAAAGTGACTAGGTAGTGGCCAAGTGACTAGTGCTGGCTGGTCAGGTGACTAGTGCTGGCTGGCCTGGTGACTAGTGCTGGCTGGTCAGGTGACTAGTGCTGGCTGGCCTGGTGACTAGTGCTGGCTGGTCAGGTGACTAGTGCTGGCTGGCCAGGTGACTAGTGCTGGCTGGCCTGGTGACTAGTGCTGGCTGTTCAGGTGACTAGTGCTGGCTGGTCAGGTGATCAGTGCTGGCTGGTCAGGTGACTAGTGCTGGCTGGCCTGGTGACTAGTGCTGGCTGGCCTGGTGACTAGTGCTGGCTGGCCGGCCAGGTGACTAGTGCTGGCTGGCCTGGTGACTAGTGCTGGCTGGTCAGGTGACTAGTGCTGGCTGGCTGATTCTGTCCGAGAGCTGGCCGAGTGACTAGTGCTGGCAAGCCAGCCAGCCTGCTGCCCTGGTGACTAGTGCTGGCCAGCCTGCTGCCCTGGTGCCTAGTGCTGGCCAGCCAGCCAGCCTGCTGCCCTGGTGACTAGTGCTGGCCTGCCAGCCAGCCTGCTGCACTGGTGACTAGTGCTGGCCAGCCAGCCAGCCTGCTGCACTGGTGACTAGTGCTGGCCTGCCAGCCAGCCTGCTGCACTGGTGACGAGTGCTGGCCAGCCAGCCAGCCTGCTGCACTGGTGACAAGTGCTTGCCAGCCAACCAGCAGGCCAACACACGCGCGCGCGTCTTGGTCTACTTGCCACATCCCTCATATTGATTTACTAGCCAGCCATCACACGCGCGCGCGCCACGTCCACGTCTTAGTCGTAGTCGTAGTCGCAGTCGTCGCGCGCGTCTTGATTTACCCACATCCGATAAATAAAAAATTGATTTCTTTGCTACGCCCCTCAACAAGCAAGCCATCACACGCGCGCGCGCCACGTCCACGTCTTAGTCGTAGTCGTAGTCGTCGCGCGTGCGTCTTGATTTACCCACATCCGATAAAAAAAAATTGATTTCTTTGCTACGCCCCTCAACCAGCAAGCCAACACACGCGCGCGCGCCACGTCCACGTCGTAGTCGTAGTCGTAGTCGTAGTCGTCGCGCGCGTCTTGATTTACCCACATCCGGTAAAAAAAAATTGATTTCTTTGCTACGCCCCTCAACTAGCAACCAACATGCGCCCGTGCCCCGTCCACGTCTACGTCGTAGTCGCGGCCGTAGTGCTCGCGCGCGTATTGGTTTTCCACATCCGGGTCAAATTTTTGATTTTGCTACACCGTCCGTCAATTCACAAGCCAACAGTTGCCTTATCATACCCACATCCTTCCCCAATTTTTCTCTGTCCTGGCCTTGGCCGAGGCCTGAGCCATGGATTTAGCCCTGGCCCTGGCCTGGAGCACACATACCTTCCCCTATATATGTTTGATGTGCTTTTTCCAGTTTTGTAGAAAGAGAGCCCTTTTTTCGCTATAGGAGGAAAGTCACGTTTGAGGGACCTAGACTTCGAATTTTTTGATGAAATTTTGCACGAATGTTCATCA
>JBBPBQ010000241.1:2500-5000 GCA_037974755.1 Cicer yamashitae | reverse complement strand
GTCGCAGTCGTCGCGCGCGTCTTGATTTACCCACACCCGATAAATAAAAAATTGATTTCTTTGCTACGCCCCTCAACAAGCAAGCCATCACACGCGCGCGCGCCACGTCCACGTCTTAGTCGTAGTCGTCGCGCGTGCGTCTTGATTTACCCACATCCGATAAAAAAAAATTGATTTCTTTGCTACGCCCCTCAACCAGCAAGCCAACACACGCGCGCGCGCCACGTCCACGTCTTAGTCGTAGTCGTAGTCGTAGTCGTCGCGCGCGTCTTGATTTACCCACATCCGATAAAAAAAAATTGATTTCTTTGCTACGCCCCTCAACTAGCAACCAACATGCGCCCGTGCCCCGTCCACGTCTACGTCGTAGTCGCGGCCGTAGTGCTCGCGCGCGTATTGGTTTTCCACATCCGGGTCAAATTTTTGATTTTGCTACACCGTCCGTCAATTCACAAGCCAACAGTTGCCTTATCATACCCACATCCTTCCCCAATTTTTCTCTGTCCTGGCCTTGTTCATCTCAAGCACCGCGTCCGAAGATTCAGTCAATACATGGGCACCTTCCTAGACATACGAGTACATCTAGAAAGGGCTCATACGTAAAACTTCAAAAGCCACCACAAGACCGTGCAACGGCAGGGGATGGATCAAGCCTAACAAGCCACACGGATACCGTTTTAAAGGTAAGCAAAACAGGAACCACATACGAACACCAAAGGCATACAACGAAAACTGACATGGATTACATGCAGACCGTTCAATGCAAAAGCACAGAGCCGGCAAACACAAATATCCAAAGCACATCTCACACGCCAACGCGTCAGCAAGACCCAACATCACCGAACGCACCACGCCCCACAATGCAAAGCATTGCAAGCACATGGAGTCGTCCAACAATGACTGCTCCGCATCGCTAAGCATGACAAATTAAATCCAACCACCCCTTGGGTCAAACACAAGAGAAAAAACCTGAGGGACGCGTGCTTTCGACTCGGGACAACTGCATCGGGGCGTGACTCACGGAACAACTAAATCCAAGGGTTAACTTTTATCTAGGACCAAATGAAGGACCAATAAGAAACCCAACGTATTTAAATGCTCAATGTAGTCACGCACCGAAGACAATCACCCCTTGTGTCAAACACAATTAAAAAAACCTGAGGGACGCGTGCTTTCGACTCGGGACAACTGCTTCGGGGAGTGACTCACGGGACAACTAAATCCAAGGGTTAACTTTTATCTAGGACCAAATGAAGGACCAATAAGAAACCCAACGTATTTAAATGCTAAATGTAGTCACGCACCGAAGACAATCACCCCTTGTGTCAAACACAATAAAAAAACCTGAGGGACAATCCGAAGGGACAAACCGAAGGGACACCTGCCAGCATGCTCGCTGGCCTCGAGAGTATAGGAAATAGCTTACCACAACTCGGACAACATCTACCCATGAGATGCCAATTCCTGTCCGAGCCATGTTCACTACCACCTATACCCGAGGGGAGGCAACCCATGACTAAGGTGTTAGGGACTTTCCCAGCAAGCTTGCCCAGCCCACGAGCTTGAACAGCCAGTTTCAGAGATGGACGAGGCTGTCAAGGACAATCCGAAAATGTGTTAGTCACAAAAAAATGACTAGGCACCGGGAAAGTCCAATCGAGTCACGCCCAGCAAGAGCTGGCTGATTCTGTCCGAGAGCTGGCCGAGAGCTGGCCGAGTCAGCCCGTGCACACCTTAGTCATGACCTGCGAGATCCTCCCCCTATATATGTTTGATGTGCTTTTTCCAGTTTTGTAGAAAGAGAGCCCTTTTTTCGCTATAGGAGGAATGTCACGTTTGAGGGACCTAGACTTCGAATTTTTTCATGAAATTTTGCAAGAATGTTCATCAACCCAATAATAATATCCAGAAAAAAATTTGGAATTTTTTGACAAACGGATTTTTTTTAAAAATTTTTATAAGGGCCAGATTTTCGAGTTGAGGTATCTAGACTTTGAATTTTTTCATGAAATTTTACAGGGACGTTCTCAATAATTAAAAAACACTTCCCACAAAAAATTAGAATTTTCTGACAAGGGATGAATTAATTATAATTTTTTTAAGTGAAGAAAATATTAAAAATACAATTAAAAAATATTAAAAAAATTAAAAAATTAATTTTGAGAAAAATTTATAATGGGACTTGCATCGTAAAACACATAACATGGACATCAAATTTTCTTTGAAAACAAAATTTGGATTTGGTTACAAAGTGACTAGGTAGTGGCCAAGTGACTAGTGCTGGCTGGTCAGGTGACTAGTGCTGGCTGGCTGATTCTGTCCGAGAGCTGGCCGAGTGACTAGTGCTGGCAAGCCAGCCAGCCTGCTGCCCTGGTGACTAGTGCTGGCCAGCCTGCTGCCCTGGTGACTAGTGCTGGCCAGCCAGCCAGCCTGCTGCCCTGGTGACTAGTGCTGGCCAGCCAGCCAGCCTGCTGCACTGGTGACAAGTGCTTGCCAGCCA
>JBBPBQ010000240.1:0-13105 GCA_037974755.1 Cicer yamashitae | reverse complement strand
TTTGTGTCATTGGTTGAACATTTAGGTCATTTTCGTCCTCCCTAGGCTTATTCTAATCCAATTAGGGTTTTTAACCAATCTTGTGCATCCAATATGTGATTTTGTGTCATTTTGTGTCATTAGTTGAACAATTAGGTCATTTTCGTCCTCCCTAGGCTTATTCTAATCCAATTAGGGTTTTTAACCAATCTTGTGCATCCAATATGTGATTTTGTGTCATTTTGTGTTATTGGTTGAACATTTAGGTCATTTTCGTCCTTCATAGGCTTATTCTAATCCAATTACGGTTTTTAACCTATCTTGTGCATCCAATATGTGATTTTGTGTCATTTTGAGTCATTGGTTGAACATTTAGATCATATTCGTCCTCCCTGGCTTATTCTAATCCAATTAGGGTTTTTAACCAATCTTGTGCATCCAATATGTGATATTGTGTCATTTTGTGTCATTGGTTGAACATTTAGGTCATTTTTGTCCTCCCTAGGCTTATTCTAATCCAATTAGGGTTTTTAACCAATCTTGTGCATCCAATATGTGATTTTGTGTCATTTTGTGTCATTGGTTGAACATTTAGGTCATTTTCGTCCTCCGTAGTCTTATTCTAATCCAATTAGGGTTTTTAACCAATCTTGTGCATCCAATATGTGATTTTGTGTCATTGGTTGAACATTTAGGTCATTTTCGTCCTCCCTAGGCTTATTCTAATCCAATTAGGGTTTTTAACCAATCTTGTGCATCCAATATGTGATTTTGTGTCATTGGTTGAACACTTAGGTCATTTTCGTCCTCCCTAGGCTTATTCTAATCCAATTAGGGTTTTAAACCAATCTTGTGCATCCAATATGTGATTTTGTTTCATTTTGTGTCGTTGGTTGAACATATAGATCATTTTCGTCCTCCATAGGCTTATTCTAATCCAATTAGGGTTTTTAACCAATCTTGTGCATCCAATATGTGATTTTCTGTCATTTTGTGTCATTGGTTGAACATTTAGGTCATTTTCGTCCTCCCTAGGCTTATTCTAATCCAATTAGGGTTTTTAACCAATCTTGTGCATCCAATATGTGATTTTGTGTCATTGGTTGAACATTTAGGTCATTTTCGTCCTCCCTATTCTTATTCTAATCCAACTAGAGTTTTTAACCAATCTTTTGCATCCAATATGTGATTTTGTGTCATTGGTTGAACATTTAGGTCATTTTCGTCCTCCCTAGGCTTATTCTAATCCAATTAGGGTTTTTAACCAATCTTGTGCATGCAATATGTGATTTTGTGTCATTGGTTGAACATTTAGGTCATTTTCGTCCTCCCTAGGCTTATTCTAATCCAATTAAGGTTTTTAACCAATCTTGTGCATCCAATATGTGATTTTGTGTAATTTTATGTCATTGGTTGAACATTTAGGTCATTTTCGTCCTCCATAGGCTTATTCTAATCCAATTAGGGTTTTTAACCAATCTTGTGCATCCAATATGTGATTTTGTGTCATTTTGTGTCATTGGTTGAACATTTAGGTCATTTTTGTCGTCCCTAGGCATATTCTAATCCAATTAGGGTTTTTAACCAATCTTGTGCATCCAATATGTGATTTTGTGTCATTTTGTGCCATTGGTTGAACATTTAGGTCATTTTCGTCCTCCCTAGGCTTATTCTTTTCAATTTAGGTTTTTTAACCAATCTTGTGCATCCAATATGTGATTTTGTGTCATTTTGTGTCATTGGTTGAACATTTAGGTCATTTTCGTCCTCCCTAGGCTTATTCTAATCCAATTAGGGTTTTTAACCAATCTTGTGCATATGATAAGTGATTTTATGTCATTGGTAATCCAATTAGGTCATTTTCGTCCTCCCTAGGCTTATTACAATCCAATTAGGGTTTTTAACCAATCTTGTGCATCCAATATGTGATTTTGTGTCATTTTGTGTCATTGGTTGAACATTTAGGTCATTTTCGTCCTCCCTAGGCTTATTCTAATCCAATTAGGGTTTTTAACCAATCTTGTGCATCCAATATGTGATTTTGTGTCATTATGTGTCATTGGTTGAACATTTAGGTCATTTTGGTCCTCCCTAGGCATATTCTAATCCAATTAGGGTTTTTAACCAATCTTGTGCATCCAATATGTGATTTTGTGTCATTTTGTGTCATTGGTTGAACATTTAGGTCATTTTCGTCCTCCCTAGGCTTATTCTAATCCAATTAGGGTTTTTAACCAATCTTGTGCATCCAATATATGATTTTGTGTCATTATGTGTCATTGGTTGAACATTTAGGTCATTTTCGTCCTCCCTAGGCTTATTCTAATCCAATTAGGGTTTTTAAGCAATCTTGTGCATCCAATATGTGATTTTGTGTCATTTTGTGTCATTGGTTGAACATTTAGGTCATTTTCGTCCTCCCTAGGCTTATTCTAATCCAATTAGGGTTTTTAACCAATCTTGTGCATCAAATATGTGATTTTGTGTCATTTTGTGTCATTGGTTGAACATTTAGGTCATTTTTGTCCTCCCTAGGCTTATTCTAATCCAATTACGGTTTTTAACCAATGTTGTGCATCCAATATGTGATTTTGTGTCATTGGTTGAACACTTAGGTCATTTTTGTCGTCCCTAGGCTTATTCTAATCCAATTAGGGTTTTTAACCAATCTTGTGCATCCAATATGTGATTTTGTGTCATTTTGTGTCATTGGTTGAACATTTAGGTCATTTTCGTCCTCCCTAGGCTTATTCTAATCCAATTAGGGTTTTTAACCAATCTTGTGCATCCAATATGTGATTTTGTGTCATTTTGTGTTATTGGTTGAACATTTACGTCATTTTCGTCCTCCATTGGCTTATTCTAATCCAATTACGGTGTTTAACCTATCTTGTGCATCCAATATGTGATTTTGTGTCATTTTGAGTCATTGGTTGAACATTTAGATCATATTCGTCCTCCCTGGCTTATTCTAATCCAATTAGGGTTTTTAACCAATCTTGTCCATCCAATATGTGATATTGTGTCATTTTGTGTCATTGGTTGAACATTTAGGCCATTTTTGTCCTCCCTAGGCTTATTCTAATCCAATTAGGATTTTTAACCAATCTTGTGCATCCAATATGTGATTTTGTGTCATTTTGTGTCATTGGTTGAACATTTAGGTCATTTTCGTCCTCCATAGGCTTATTCTAATCCAATGACGGTTTTTAACCTATCTTGTGCATCCAATATGTGATTTTGTGTCATTTTGTGTCATTGGTTGAACATTTAGGTCATTTTTGTCGTCCCTAGGCATATTCTAATCCAATTAGGGTTTTTAACCAATCTTGTGCATCCAATATGTGATTTTGTGTCATTTTGTGCCATTGGTTGAACATTTAGGTCATTTTCGTCCTCCCTAGGCTTATTCTTTTCAATTTAGGTTTTTTAACCAATCTTGTGCATCCAGTATGTGATTTTGTGTCATTTTGTGTCATTGGTTGAACATTTAGGTCATTTTCGTCCTCCCTAGGCTTATTCTAATCCAATTAGGGTTTTTAACCAATCTTGTGCATCCAATATGTGATTTTGTGTCATTTTGTGTCATTGGTTGAACAGTTAGGTCAATTTCGTCCTCCCTAGGCTTATTATAATCCAATTAGGGTTTTTAACCAATCTTGTGCATCCAATATGTGATTTGGTGTCATTGGTTGAACATTTAGGTCATTTTCGTCCTCTCTAGGCTTATTCTAATCCAAATAGGGTTTTTAACCAATCTTGTGCATCCAATATGTGATTTTGTGTCATTGGTTGAACATTTAGGTCAATTTCGTCCTCCCTAGGCTTATTATAATCCAATTAGGGTTTTTAACCAATCTTGTGCATCCAATATGTGATTTTGTGTCATTGGTTGAACATTTAGGTCATTTTCATCCTCCCTAGGCTTATTCTAATCCAATTAGGGTTTTTAACCAATCTTGTGCATCCAATATGTGATTTTGTGTCATTGGTTGAACATTTAGGTCATTTTCGTCCTCCCTAGGCTTATTCTAATCATATTAGGGTTTTTAACCAATCTTGTGCATCCAATATGTGATTTTGTGTCATTTTGTGTCATTGGTTGAACATTTAGGTCATTTTCGTCCTCCCTAGGCATATTCTAATCCAATTAGGGTTTTTAACCAATCTTGTGCATCCAATATGTGATTTTGTGTCATTGGTTGAACATTTAGGTCATTTTCGTCCTCCCTAGGCTTATTCTAATCATATTAGGGTTTTTAACCAATCTTGTGCATCCAGTATGTGATTTTGTGTCATTTTGTGTCATTGGTTGAACATTTAGGTCATTTTCGTCCTCCCTAGGCTTATTCTAATCCAATTAGGGTTTTTAACCAATCTTGTGCATCCAATATGTGATTTTGTGTCATTTTGTGTCATTGGTTGAACATTTAGGTCATTTTCGTCCTCCCTAGGCTTATTCTAATCCAATTAGGGTTTTTAACCAATCTTGTGCATCCAATATTTGATTTTGTGTCATTTTGTGTTATTGGTTGACCATTTAGGTCATTTTCGTCCTCCCTAGGCTTATTCTAATCCAATTAGGGTTTTTAACCAATCTTGTGCATCCAATATGTGATTTTGTGTAATTTTGTGTCATTGTTTGAACATTTAGGTCATTTTCGTCCTCCCTAGGCTTATTCTAATCCAATTAGGGTTTTTAACCAATCTTGTGCATCCAATATGTGATTTTGTGTAATTTTGTGTCATTGGTTGAACATTTAGGTCATTTTCGTCCTCCCTAGGCTTATTCGAATCCAATTAGGGTTTTTAAATAATCTTGTCCATCCAATATGTGATTTTGTGTCATTTTGTGTCATTGGTTGAACATTTAGGTCATTTTCGTCCTCCCTAGGCTTATTCTAATCCAATTAGGGTTTTTAACCAATCTTGTGCATCCAATATGTGATTTTGTGTCATTTTGTGTCATTGGTTGAACATTTAAGTCATTTTCGTCCTCCCTAAGCTTATTCTAATACAATTGCGGTTTTTAACCAATCTTGTGCATCCAATATGTGATTTTTTGTCAATTGTTGAACATTTAGGTCATTTTCATCCTCCCTAGGCTTTTTCTAATCTAATTAGGGTTTTTAACCAATCTTGTGCATCCAATATGTGATTTTGTGTCATTTTGTGTCATTGGTTGATTATTTAGGTCATTTTCGTCCTCCCTAGGCTTATTCTAATCCGATTAGGGTTTTTAACCAATCTTGTGCATCCAATATGTGATTTTGTGTCATCAGTTGAACATTTTGGTCATTTTCGTCCTCCCTAGGCTTATTCTAATCCAATTAGGGTTTTCAACCAATCTTGTGCATCCAATATGTGATTTTGTGTCATTTTGTGTCATTTGTTGAACATTTAGGTCATTTTCGTCCTCCCTAGGCTTATTCTAATCCAATTAGGGTTTTTAACCAATCTTGTGCATCCAATATGTGATTTTCTTTCATTTTGTGTCATTGGTTGAACATTTAGGTCATTTTCGTCCTCCCTAGGCTTATTCTAATCCAATTAGGGTTTTTAACCAATCTTGTGCATCCAATATGTGATTTTGTGTCATTGGTTGAACATTTAGGTCATTTTCGTCTTCCCTAGGCTTATTCCAATCCAGTTAGGGTTTTTAACCAATCTTTTGCACCCAATATGTCATTTTGTGTCATTGGTTGAACATTTAGGTCATTTTCGTCCTCCATAGGCTTATTCTAATCCAATTAGGGTTTTTAGCCAATCTTGTGCATCCAATATGTGATTTTGTGTCATTTTGTGTCATTGGTTGAACATTTAGGTCATTTTCGTCCTCCCTAGGCTTATTCTAATCCAATTAGGGTTTTTAACCAATCTTGTGCATCCAATATGTGATTTTGTGTCATTTTGTGTCATTGGTTGAACATTTAGGTTATTTTTGCCTCCCTAGGCTTAGTTTAATCCAATTAGGGTTTTTAACCAATCTTGTGCATCCAATATGTGATTTTGTGTCATTTTGTGTCATTGGTTGAACATTTAGGTCATTTTCGTCCTCCCTAGGCTTATTCTAATCCAATTAGGGTTTTTAACCAATCTTGTGCATCCAATATGTGATTTTGTGTCATTTTGTGTCATTGGTTGAACATTTAGGTCATTTTCGTCCTCCCTATGGTTATTCTAATCCAATTAGGGTTTTTAACCAATCTTGTGCATCCAATATGTGATTTTGTGTCATTTTGTGTCATTGGTTGAACATTTAGGTCATTTTCGTCCTCCCTAGGCTTATTCTAATCCAATTAGGGTTTTTAACCAATCTTGTGCATCCAATATGTGATTTTGTGTCATTTTGTGTCATTGGTTGAACATTTAGGTCATCTTCGTCTACCCTAGGCTTATTCTAATCCAATTAGGGTTTTTAACCAATCTTGTGCATCCAATATGTGATTTTGTGCCATTTTGTGTCATTGGTTGAACATTTAGGTCATTTTCGTCCTCCCTACGGTTATTCTAATCCAATTAGGGTTTTTAACCAATCTTGTGCATCCAATATGTGATTTTGTGTCATTTTGTGTCATTGGTTGAACATTTAGGTCATCTTCGTCTACCCTAGGCTTATTCTAATCCAATTAGGGTTTTTAACAAATCTTGTGCATCCAATATGTGATTTTGTGTCATTTTGTGTCATTGGTTGAACATTTAGGTCATTTTCGTCCTCCCTAGGCTTATTCTAATCCAATTAGGGTTTTTAACCAATCTTGTGCATCCAATATGTGATTTTGTGTCATTTTGTGTCATTGGTTGAACATTTAGGTCATCTTCGTCCACCCTAGGCTTATTCTAATCCAATTAGGGTTTTTAACCAATCTTATGCATCCAATATGTGATTTTGTGTCATTTTGTGTCATTGGTTGAACATTTAGGTCATTTTCGTCCTCCCTAGGCTTATTCTAATCCAATTAGGGTTTTTAACCAATCTTGTGCATCAAATATGTGATTTTGTGTCATTGGTTGAAAATTTAGGTCATTTTCGTCCTCCCTAGGCTTATTCTAATCCAATTAGGGTTTTTAACCAATCTTGTGCATCCAATATGTGATTTTGTGTCATTATGTGTCATTGGTTGAACATTTAGGTCATTTTCGTCCTCCCTAGGCTTATTCTAATCCAATTAGGGTTTTTAACCAATCTTGTGCATCCAATATGTGATTTTGTGTCATTGGTTGAAAATTTAGGTCATTTTCGTCCTCCCTAGGCTTATTCTAATCCAATTAGGGTTTTTAACCAATCTTGTGCATCCAATATGTGATTTTGTGTCATTTTGTGTCATTGGTTGAACATTTAGGTCATTTTCGTCCTCCCTAGGCTTATTCTAATCCAATTAGGGTTTTTAACCAATCTTGTGCATCCAATATGTGATTTTGTGTCATTTTGTGTCATTGGTTGAACATTTAGGTCATTTTCGTCCTCCCTAGGCTTAATCTAATTCAATTAGGGTTTTTAACCAATCTTGAGCATCCAATATGTGATTTTATGTAATTGGTTGAACATTTAGGTCATTTTCGTCCTCCCTTGGGTTATTCTTATCCAATTAGGGTTTTTAACAAATCTTGTGCATCCAATATGTGATTTTGTGTCATTTTGTATCATTGATTGAACATTTAGGTCATTTTCGTCCTCCCTAGGCTTATTCTAATCCAATTAGGGTTTTTAACCAATCTTGTGCATCCAATATGTGATTTTGTGTCATTTTGTGTCATTGGTTGAACATTTAGGTCATTTTCGTCCTCCCTAGGCTTATTCTAATCTAGTTAGGGTTTTTAACCAATCTTGTGCATCCAATATGTGATTTTGTGTCATTTTGTGTCATTGGTTGAACATTTAGGTCATTTTCGTCCTCCCTAGGCTTATTCTAATCCAATTAGGGTTTTTAACCAATCTTGTGCATCCAATATGTGATTTTGTGTCATTTTGTGTCATTGGTTGAACATTTTGTTCATTTTCGTCCTCCCTAGGCTTATTCTAATCCAATTAGGGTTTTTAACCAATCTTGTGCATCCAATATGTGATTTTGTGTCATTGGTTGAACATTTAGGTCATTTTCGTCCTCCCTAGGCTTATTCTAATCCAATTAGGGTTTTTAACCAATCTTTTGCATCTAATATGTGATTTTGTGTCATTTTGTGTCACTGGTTGAACATTTATGTCATTTTCGTCCTCCCTAGTCTTATTCTAATCCAATTAGGGTTTTTAACTAATCTTGGGTATCCAATATATGATTTTGTGTCATTTTGTGTCATTGGTTGAACATTTAGGTCATTTTCGTCCTCCCTAGGCTTATTCTAATCCAATTAGGGTTTTTAACCAATCTTGTGCATCCAATATGTGATTTTGTGTCATTTTGTGTCATTGGTTGAACATTTAGGTCATTTTCGTCCTCCCAAGGCTTATTCTAATCCAATTAGGGTTTTTAACCAATCTTGTGCATCCAATATGTGATTTTGTGTCATTGGTTGAACATTTAGGTCATTTTCGTCCTCCCTAGGCTTATTCTAATTCAATTAGGGTTTTTAACCAATCTTGTGCATCCAATATGTGATTTTGTGTAATTTTGTGTCATTGGTTGAACATTTAGGTCATTTTCGTCCTCCCTAGGCTTATTCTAATCCAATTAGGGTTTTTAACCAATCTTGTGCATCCAATATGTGATTTGTGTCATTTTGTGTCATTGGTTGTACATTTAGGTCATTTTCGTCCTCCCTAGGCTTATTCTAATCCAATTAGGGTTTTTAACCAATCTTGTGCATCCAATATGTGATTTTGTGTCATTTTGTGTCATTGGTTGAACATTTAGGTCATTTTCGTCCTCCCTAGGCCTATTCTAATCTAATTAAGGTCTTTAACCAATCTTGTGCATCCAATATGTGATTTTGTGTCATTGGTTGAACATTTAGGTCATTTTCGTCCTCCCTAGGCTTATTCTAATCCAATTAGGGTTTTTAACCAATCTTGTGCATCCAATATGTGATTTTGTGTCATTTTGTGTCATTGGTTGAACATTTAGGTCATTTTCGTCCTCCCTTGGCTTATTCTTATCCAATTAAGGTTCTTAACCAATCTTGTGCATCCAATGTGTGATTTTGTGTCATTTTGGGTCATTGGTTGAACATTTAGGTCATTTTCGTCCTCCCTAGGCTTATTCTAATCCAATTAGGGTTTTTAACAAATGTTGTGCATTCAATATGTGATTTTGTGTCATTTTGTGTCATTGGTTGAACATTAAGGTCATTTTCGTCCTCCCTAGGCTTATTCTAATCCAATTAGGGTTTTTAACCAATCTTGTGCATCCAATATGTGATTTTGTGTCATTGGTTGAACATTTAGGTCATTTTCGTCCTCCCTAGGCTTATTCAAATCCAATTAGGGTTTTTAACCAATCTTGTGCATCCAATATGTCATTTTGTGTCATTTTGTGTCATTGGTTGTACATTAAGGTCATTTTCGTCCTCCCTAGGCTTATTCTAATCCAATTAGGAATTTTAACCAATCTTGTGCATCCAATATGTGATTTTGTGTCATTGGTTGAACATTTAGGTCATTTTCGTCCTCCCTAGACTTATTCTAATCCAATTAGGGTTTTTAACCAATCTTGTGCATCCAATGTGGGATTTTGTGTCATTTTGTGTCATTGGATGAACATTGAGGTCATTTTCGTCCTCCCTAGGGTTATTCTAATCCAATTAGGGTTTTTAACCAATCTTGTGCATCCAATATGTGATTTTGTGTCATTTTGTGTCATTGGTTGAACATTTAGGTCATTTTCGTCCTCCCTAGGCTTATTCTAATCCAATTAGGGTTTTTAACCAATCTTGTGCATCCAATATGTGATTTTGTGTCATTTTGTGTCATTGGTTGAACATTTAGGTCATTTTCGTCCTCCATAGGCTTATTCTAATCCATTTAGGGTTTTTAACCAATCTTGTGCATCCAATATGTGATTTTGTGTCATTGGTTGCACATTTAGGTCATTTTCGTCCTCCCTAGGCTTATTCTAATCCAATTAGGGTTTTTAATCAATCTTGTGCATCCAATATGTGATTTTGTGTCATTTTGTGTCATTGGTTGAACATTTAGGTCATTTTCGTCCTCCCTAGGCTTATTCTAATCCAATTAGGGTTTTTAACCAATCTTGTGCATCCAATATGTGATTTTGTGTCATTTTGTGTCATTGGTTGCACACTTAGGTCATTTTCATCCTCCCTAGGCTTATTCTAATTCAATTAGGGTTTTTAACCAATCTTGTGCATCCAATATGTGATTTTTTGTCATTTTGGGTCACTAGTTGAACATTTAGGTCATTTTCATCCTCCCTAGGCTTATTCTAATCCAATTAGGGTTTTTAACCAATCTTGTGCATATAATAAGTGATTTTGTATCATTGGTAATCCAATTAGGTCAATTTCGTCCTCGCTCGGCTTATTGTAATCGAATTAGGCTTTTTAAACAATCTTGTGCATCCAATATGTGATTTTGTGTCATTTTGTGTCATTGGTTGAACATTTAGGTCATTTTCGTCCTCCCTAGGCTTATTCTAATCCAATTAGGGTTTTTAACCAATCTTGTGCATCCAATATGTGATTTTGTGTCATTTTGTGTCATTGGTGGAACATTTGGGTCATTTTTGTCCTCCCTAGGCTTATTCTAATCCAATTAGGGTTTTTAACCAATCTTGTGCATCCAATATGTGATTTTGTGTCATTGGTTTATCATTTAGGTCATTTTCGTCCTCCATAGCCCTATTCTAATCCAATTAGGATTTTTAACCGATCTTGTCTATCCAATATGTGATTTTGTGTCATTATGTGTCATTGGTTGAACATTTAGGTCATTTTCGTCCTCCCTAGGCTTATTCTAATCCAATTAGGGTTTTTAACCAATCTTGTGCATCCAATATGTGATTTTGTGTCATTTGGTGTCATTGGTTGAACATTTAGGTCATTATCGTCCTCCCTAGGCTTATTCTACTCCAATTAGGGTTTTCAACCAATCTTGTGCATCCAATATGTGATTTTGTGTCCTTTTGTGTCATTGGTTGAACATTTAGGTCATTTTCCTCTTCCCTAGGCTTATTCTAATCCAATTAGGGTTTTTAACCAATCTTGTGCATCCAATATGTGATTTTGTGTCATTTTGTGTCATTGGTATAACATTTAGGTCATTTTCGTCCTCTCTAAGCCTATTTTAATCCAATTAGGGTGTTTAACCAATCTTGTGCATATAATATGTGATTTTGTGTCATTATGTGTCATTGGTTGAACATTTAGGTCATTTTCGTCCTCCCTAGGCTTATTCTAATCCAATTAGGGTTTTTAACCAATCTTGTGCATCCAATATGTGATTTTGTGTCATTTTGTGTCATTGGTTGAACATTTAGGTCATTTTGGTCCTCCCTAGGCTTATTCTAATCCAATTAGGGTTTTTAACCGATCATGTGCATCCAATATGTGATTTTGTGTCATTTTGTGTCATTGGTATAACATTTAGGTCATTTTCGTTTTCCCTAGGCCTATTCTAATCCAATTAGGGTTTTTAACCAATCTTGTGCATGCAATATATAATTTTGTGTCATTTTGTGTCATTGGTTGAACATTTAGGTCATTTTCGTCCTCCCTAGGCTTATTCTAATCCAATTAGGGTTTTTAACCAATCTTGTGCATCCAATATGTGATTTTGTGTCATTTTGTGTCATTGGTTGAACATTTAGGTCATTTTCGTCCTCCCTAGGCTTATTCTAATCCAATTAGGGTTTTTAACCAATCTTGTGCATCCAATATGTGATTTTGGGTCATTGGTTCAACATTTAGGTCATTTTCGTCCTACCTAGGCTTATTCTAATCCAATTAGGGTTTTTAACCAATCTTGTGCAACCAATATGTGATTTTGTGTCATTTTGTGTCATTGGTTGAACATTTAGGTCATTTTCGTCCTCCCTAGGCTTATTCTAATCCAATTAGGGTTTTTAACCAATCTTGTGCATCCAATATGTGATTTTGTGTCATTTTGTGTCATTGGTTGAACATTTAGGTCATATTCGTCCTCCCTAGGCTTATTCTAATCCAATTAAGGTTTTTAACCAATCTTGTGCATCCAATATGTGATTTTGTGTCATTTTGTGTCATTGGTTGAACATTTAGGTCATTTTCGTCCTCCCTAGGCTTATTCTAATCCAATTAGGGTTTTTAACCAATCTTGTGCATCCAATATGTGATTTTGTGTCATTTTGTGTCATTGGTTGAACATTTAGGTCATTTTCGTCCTCCCTAGGCTTATTCTAATCCAATTAGGGTTTTTAACATATCTTGTGCATCCAATATTTGATTTTGTGTCATTTTGTGTCATTGGTTGAACATTTAGGTCATTTTCGTCCTCCCTAGGCTTATTCTAATCCAATTAGGGTTTTTAACCAATCTTGTGCATCCAATATGTGATTTTGTGTCATTTTGTGTCATTGGTTGAACATTTAGGTCATTTTCGTCCTCCCTAGGCTTATTCTTTTCAATTTAGGTTTTTTAACCAATCTTGTGCATGCAGTATGTGATTTTGTGTCATTTTGTGTCATTGGTTGAACATTTAGGTCATTTTCGTCCTCCCTAGGCTTATTCAAATCCAATTAGGGTTTTTAACCAATCTTATGCATCCAATATGTCATTTTGTGTCATTTTGTGTCATTGGTTGAACATTTAGGTCGTTTTCGTCCTCCCTAGGCTTATTCTAGTCTATTTAGGGTTTTTAACCAATCTTGTGCATCCAGTATGTGATTTTGTGTCATTGGTTGAACATTTAGGTCATTTTCGTCCTCCCTAAGTTTATTCTAATCCAATTAGGGTTTTTAACCAATCTTGTGCATCCAATATGTGATTTTGTTTCATTTTGTGTCATTGGTTGAACATTTAGGTCATTTTCGTCCTCCGTAGGCTTATTCTAATCCAATTACGGTTTTTAACCAATCTTGTGCATCCAATATGTGATTTTGTGTCATTTTGTGTCATTTGTTGAACATTTAGGTCATTTTCGTCCTCCCTAGGCTTATTCTAATCCAATTAGGGTTTTTAACCAATCTTGTGCATC
>JBBPBQ010000239.1:0-13105 GCA_037974755.1 Cicer yamashitae | reverse complement strand
TGATTTTGTGTCATTTTGTGTCATTGGTTGAACATTTAGGTCATTTTCGTCCACCCTAGGCTTATTCTAATCCAATTAGGGTTTTGAACCAATCTTGTGCATCCAATATGTGATTTTGTGTCATTGGTTGAACATTTAGGTCATTTTTGTCCTCCCTAGGCTTATTCTAATCCAATTAGGGTTTTTAACCAATCTTGTGCATCCAATATGTGATTTTGTGTCATTGGTTGAACATTTAGGTCATTTTCGTCCTCCCTAGGCTTATTCTAATCCAATTAGGGTTTTTAACCAATCTTGTGCATCCAATATGTGATTTTGTGTCATTGGTTGAACATTTAGGTCATTTTCGTCCTCATTAGGCTTATTCTAATCAAATTAGGGTTTTTAACCAATCTTGTGCATCCAATATGTGATTTTGTGTCATTTTGTGTTATTGGTTGAACATTTAGGTCATTTTCGTACTCCCTAGGCTTATTCTAATCCAATTAGGGTTTCTAACAAATCTTGTGCATCCAATATGTGATTTTATGTCATTGGTTGAACATTTAGGTCATCTTCGTCCTCCCTAGGCTTATTCTAATCCAATTAGGGTTTTTAACCAATCTTGTGCATGCAATATGTGATTTTGTGTCATTGGTTGAACATTTAGGTCATTTTCGTCCTCCCTATGCTTATTCTAATCCAACTAGAGTTTTTAACCAATCTTGTGCATCCAATATGTGATTTTGTGTCATTGGTTGAACATTTAGGTCATTTTCGTCCTACCTAGGCTTATTCTAAACTAATTAGGGTTTTTAACCAATCTTGTGCATCCAATATGTGATTTTGTGTCATTGGTTGAACATTTAGGTCATTTTCGTCCTCCCTATGCTTATTCTAATCCAACTAGAGTTTTTAACCAATCTTTTGCATCCAATATGTGATTTTGTGTCATTGGTTTAACATTTAGGTCATTTTCGTCCTCCCTAGGCTTATTCTAATCCAATTAGGGTTTTTAACCAATCTTGTGCATCCAATATGTGATTTTTTATCATTTTGTGTTATTGGTTGAACATTTAGGTCATTTTCGTCCTCCCTAGGCTTATTCTAACCCAATTAGGGTGTTTAACCAATCTTGTGCATCCAATATGTGATTTTGTGTCATTGGTTGAACATTTAGGTCATTTTCGTCCTCCCTAGGCTTATTCTAATCCAATTAGGGTTTTTAACCAATCTTGTGCATCCAATATGTGATTTTGTGTCATTTTGTGTCATTGGTTGAACATTTAGGTCATTTTCGTCCTCCCTAGACTTATTCTAATCCAATTATGGTTTTTAACCAATCATGTGCATCCAATATGTGATTTTGTGTCATTTTGTGTTATTGGTTGATCATTTAGGTCATTTTCGTCCTCCCTAGGCTTATTCTAATCCAATTAGGGTTTTTAACCAATCTTGTGCATCCAATATGTGATTTTGTGTCATTGGTTGAACTTTTAGGTCAATTTCGTCCTCCCTAGGCTTATTCTAATCCAATTAGGGTTTTTAACCAATCTTGTGCATCCAATATGTGATTTTGTGTCATTGGTTGAACATTTAGGTCATTTTCGTCCTCCCTAGGCTTATTCTAATCCAATTAGGGTTTTTAACCAATCTTGTGCATCCAATATGTGATTTTGTGTCATTGGTTGAACATTTAGGTCATTTTCGTCCTCCCTAGGCTTATTCTAATCCAATTAGGGTTTTTAACCAATCTTGTGCATCCAATATGTGATTTTGTGCATTTTGTGTCATTGGTTGAACAGTTAGGTCATTTTGGTCCTCCCTAGGCTTATTCTAATCCAATTAGGGTTTTTAACCAATCTTGTGCATCCAATATGTGATTTTGTGTCATTGGTTGAACATTTAGGTCATTTTCGTCCTCCCTAGGCTTATTCTAATCCAATTAGGGTTTTTAAAAAATCTTGTGCATCAAATATGTGATTTTGTGTCATTGGTTGAACGTTTAGGTCATTTTGGTCCTCCTTAGGCTTATTCTAATCCAATTAGGGTTTTTAACCAATCTTGTGCATCCAATATGTGATTTTGTGTCATTTTGTGTCATTGGTTGAACATTTAGGTCATTTTCGTCCTCCCTAGGCTTATTCTAATCCAATTAGGGTTTTTAACCAATCTTGTGCATCAAATATGTGATTTTGTGTCATTTTGTGTCATTGGTTGAACATTTAGGTCATTTTTGTCCTCCCTAGGCTTATTCTAATCCAATTACGGTTTTTAACCAATGTTGTGCATCCAATATGTGATTTTGTGTCATTGGTTGAACACTTAGGTCATTTTTGTCGTCCCTAGGCTTATTCTAATCCAATTAGGGTTTTTAACCAATCTTGTGCATCCAATATGTGATTTTGTGTCATTTTGTGTCATTGGTTGAACATTTAGGTCATTTTCGTCCTCCCTAGGCTTATTCTAATCCAATTAGGGTTTTTAACCAATCTTGTGCATCCAATATGTGATTTTGTGTCATTTTGTGTTATTGGTTGAACATTTAGGTCATTTTCGTACTCCCTAGGCTTATTCTAATCCAATTAGGGTTTTTAACCAATCTTGTGCATCCAATATGTGATTTTGTGTCATTGGTTGAACATTTAGGTCATTTTTGTCCTCCCTAGGCTTATTCTAATCCAATTAGGGTTTTTAACCAATCTTGTGCATCCAATATGTGATTTTGTGTCATTGGTTGAACATTTAGGTCATTTTCGTCCACCCTAGGTTTATTCTAATCCAATTAGGGTTTTTAACCAATCTTGTGCATCCAATATGTGATTTTGTGTCATTTTGTGTCATTGGTTTAACATTTAGGTCATTTTCGTCCTCCCTTGGATTATTCTAATCCAATTAGGGTTTTTAACCAGTCTTGTGCATCCAATATGTGATTTTGTGTCATTTTGTGTCATTGGTTGAACATTTAGGTCATTTACGTCCTCCCTAGGCTTATTCTAATCCAATTAGGGTTTTTAACCAATCTTGTGCATCCAATATGTGATTTTGTGTCATTGGTTGAACATTTAGGTCATTTTCGTCCTCCCTAGGCTTATTCTAATCCAATTAGGGTTTTTAACCAATCTTGTGCATCCAATATATGATTTTGTGTCATTTTGTGTCATTGGTTGAACATTTAGGTCATTTTCGTCCTCCCTAGGCTAATTCTAATCCAATTAGGGTTTTTAACCAATCTTGTGCATCCAACATGTGATTTTGTGTCATTGGTTGAACATTTAGTTCATTTTCGTCCTCCCTAGGCTTATTCTAATCCAATTAGGGTTTTTAACCAATCTTGTGCATCCAATATGTGATTTTGTGTCATTGGTTGAACATTTAGGTCAATTTCGTCCTCCCTAGGCTTATTCTAATCCAATTAGGGTTTTTAACCAATCTTGTGCATCCAATATGTAATTTTGTATCATTTTGTGTCATTGGTTGAACATTTAGGACATTTTTGTCCTCCCTAGGCTTATTCTAATCCAATTAGGGTTTTTATCCAATATGTGATTTTGTGTCATTGGTTGAACATTTAGGTCATTTTCGTCCTCCCTAGGCTTATTCTAATCCAATTAGGGTTTTTAACCAATCTTGTGCATCCAATATGTGATTTTGTGTCATTTTGTGTCATTGGTTGAACATTTAGGTCATTTTCGTCCACCCTAGGCTTTTTCGAATCCAATTAGGGTTTTTAACCAATCTTGTGCATCCATTATGTGATTTTGTGTCATTGGTTGAACATTTTGGTCATTTTCGTCCTCCCAAGGCTTATTCTAATCCAATTAGGGTTTTTAACCAATCTTGTGCAACCAATATGTGATTTTGTGTCATTTTGTGTCATTGGTTGAACATTTAGGTCATTTTCGTCCTCCCTAGGCTTATTCTAATCCAATTAGGGTTTTTAACCAATCTTGTGCATCCAATATTTGATTTTGTGTCATTTTGTGTCATTGGTTGAACATTTAGGTGATTTTCGTCCTCCCTAGGCTTATTCTAATCCAATTAGGGTTTTTAACCAATCTGTTGCATCCAATATTTGCTTTTGTGTCATTTTGTGTCATTGGTTGAACATTTATGTCATTTTCGTCCTCCCTAGGCTTATTCTAATCCAATTAGGGTTTTTAACCAATCTTGTGCATCCAATATGTGATTTTGTGTCATTTTGTGTCATTGGTTGAACATTTAGGTCATTTTCGTCCTCCCTAGGCTTATTCTAATCCAATTAGGGTTTTTAACCAATCTTGTGCATCCAATATGTGATTTTGTGTCATTGGTTGAACATTTAGGTCATTTTCGTCCTCCCTAGGCTTATTCTAATCGAATTAGGATTTTTAACCAATCTTGTGCATCCAATATGTGATTTTTTGTCATTTTGTGTCATTGGTTGAACATTTAGGTCATTTTCGTCCTCCCTAGGCTTATTCTAATCCAATTAGGGTTTTTAACCAATCTTGTGCATCCAATATGTGATTTTGTGTCATTGGTAGAACATTTAGGTCATTTTCGTCTTCCCTAGGCTTATTCTAATCCAATTAGGGTTTTTAACAAATCTTGTGCATCCAATATGTGATTTCTTGTCATTTTGTGTCATTGGTTGAACATTTAGGTCATTTTCGTCCTCCCTAGGCTTATTCTAATCCAATTAGGGTTTTTAACCAATCTTGTGCATCCAATATGTGATTTTGTGTCATTTTGTGTCATTGGTTGAACATTTAGGTCATTTTCGTCCTCCCTAGGCTTATTCTAATCGAATTAGGGTTTTTAACCAATCTTGTGCATCCAATACGTGATTTTGTGTCATTTTGTGTCATTTGTTGCACATTTAGGTCATTTTCGTCCTCCGTAGGCTTATTCTACTCCAATTAGGGTTTTTAACCAATCTTGTGCATCCAATATCTGATTTTCTGTCATTTTGTGTCATTGGTTGGACATTTAGGTCATTTTCATCCTCCATAGGCTTATTCTAATCCAATTATGGTTTATAACCAATCTTGTGCATCCAATATGTGATTTTGTGTCATTGGTTGAACATTTAGGTCATTTTCGTCCTCCCTAGGCTTATTCTAATCCAATTAGGGTTTTTAACCAATCTTGTGCATCCAATATGTGATTTTGTTTCATTGGATGAATATTTAGGTCATTTTTGTCCTCCCTAGGCTTATTCTAATCCAATTAGGGTTTTTAACCAATCTTGTGCATCCAATATGTGATTTTGTGTCATTGGTTGAACATTTAGGTGATTTTCGTCCTCCCTAGGTTTATTCTAATCCAATTAGGGTTTTTAACCAATCTTGTGCATCCAATATGTGATTTTGTGTCATTTTGTGTCATTTGTTGAACATTTAGGTCATTTTCGTCCTCCGTAGGCTTATTCTAATCCAATTAGGGTTTTTAACCAATCTTGAGCATCCAATATGTGATTTTCTGTCATTTTGTGTCATTGGTTGAACATTTAGGTCATTTTCGTCCTCCCTAGGATTATTATAATCCAATTAGGGTTTTTAACCAATCTTGTGCATCCAATATGTGATTTTGTGTCATTGGTTGAATATTTAGGTCATTTTCGTCCTCCCTAGGCTTATTCTAATCCAATTAGGGTTTTTAACCAATCTTGTGCAACCAATATGTGATTTTGTGTCATTGGTTGAACATTTAGGTCATTTTCGTCCTCCCTAGGCTTATTCTAATCCAATTAGGGTTTTTAACCTATCTTGTGCATCCAATATATGATTTTGTGTCATTGGTTGAACATTTAGGTCATTTTCGTCCTCCCTAGGCTTATTGTAATCCAATTAGGGTTTCTAACCAATCTTGTGCATCCAATATGTGATTTTGTGTCATTTTGTGTCATTGGTTGAACATTTACGTCATTTTCGTCCACCCTAGGCTTATTCTAATCCAATTAGGGTTTTTAACCAATCTTGTGCATCCAATATGTGATTTTGTGTCATTGGTTGAATATTTAGGTCATTTTCGTCCTCCCTAGGCTTATTCTAATCCAATTAGGGTTTTTAACCAATCTTGTGCAACCAATATGTGATTTTGTGTCATTGGTTGAACATTTAGGTCATTTTCGTCCTCCCTAGGCTTATTCTAATCCAATTAGGGTTTTTAACCAATCTTGTGCATCCAATATGTGATTTTGTGTCATTAGTTGAACATTTAGGTCATTTTCGTCCTCCCTAGGCTTATTCTAATCCAATTAGGGTTTTTAACCAATCTTGTGCATCCAATATGTGATTTTGTATCATTTTGTGTCATTGGTTGAACATTTAGGTCATTTTCGTCCTCCCTAGGCTTATTCTAATCCAATTAGGGTTTTTAATCAATCTTGTGCATCCAATATGTGATTTTGTGTCATTGGTTGAACATTTAGGTCATTTTTGTCCTCCCTAGGCTTATTCTAATCCAATTAGGGTTTTTAACCAATCTTGTGCATCCAATATGTGATTTTGTGTCATTGGTTGAGAATTTAGGTCATTTTCGTCCTCCCTAGGCTTATTCTAATCCAATTAGGGTTTTTAACCAATCTTGTGCATCCAATATGTGATTTTGTGTCATTGGTTGAACATTTAGGTCATTTTCGTCCTCCCTAGGCTTATTCTAATCCAATTAGGGTTTTTAACCAATCTTGTGCATCCAATATGTGATTTTGTGTCATTTTGTGTCGTTCGTTGAACATTTAGGTCATTTTTGTCCTCCCTAGGCTTATTCTAATCCAATTAGGGTTTTTAACCAATGTTGTGCATCCAATATGTGATTTTGTGTCATTGGTTGAACATTTAGGTCATTTTCGTCCTCCCTAGGCTTATTCTAATCCAATTAAGGTTTTTAACCAATCTTGTGCATCCAATATGTGATTTTGTGTCATTGGTTGAACATTTAGGTCATTTTCGTCCTCCCTACGCTTATTCTAATCCAATTAGGGTTTTTAACCAATCTTGTGCATCCAATATGTGATTTTGTGTCATTGGTTGAACATTTAGGTCATTTTCGTCCTCCGTAGGCTTATTCTAATCTAATTAGCGTTTTTAACCAATCTTGTGCATATAATAAGTGATTTTGTGTCATTGGTAATCCAATTAGGTCATTTTCGTCCTCCATAGGTTTATTCTAATCCAATTAGGGTTTTTAACCAATCTTTTGCATCCAATATGTGATTTTGTGTCATTGGTTGAACATTTAGGTCATTTTCGTCCTCCCTAGGCTTATTCTAATCCAATTAAGGTTTTTAACCAATCTTGTGCATCCAATATGGGATTTTGTGTCATTGGTTGCACATTTAGGTCATTTTCGTGCTCCCTAGGCTTATTCTAATCAAATTAGGGTTTTTAACCAATCTTGTGCATATAATAAGTGATTTTGTGTCATTGGTATTCCAATTAGGTCATTTTCGTCCTCGCTAGGCTTATACTAATCCTATTAGGGTTTTTAACCAATCTTGTGCATCCAATATGTGATTTTGTGTCATTGGTTGAACATTTAGGTCATTTTCGTCCTCCCTAGGCTTATTCTAATCCAATTAGGGTTTTTAACCAATCTTGTGCATCCAATATGTGATTTTGTGTCATTGGTTGAACATTTAGGTCATTTTCCTCCTCCCTAGGCTTATTCTAATCCAATTAGGGTTTTTAACCAATCTTGTGCATCCAATATGTGATTTAGTGTCCTTTTGTGTCATTGGTTGAACATTTAGGTCATTTTCGTCCTCCCTAGGCTTATTCTAATCCAATTAGGGTTTTTAACCAATCTTGTGCATCCAATATGTGATTTTGTGTCATTGGTTGAACATTTAGGTCATTTTCCTCTTCCCTAGGCATATTCTAATCCAATTAGGGTTTTTAACCAATCTTGTGCATCCAATATGTGATTTTGTGTCATTTTGTGTCATGGGTTGAACATTTAGGTCATTTTCCTCTTCCCTAGGCTTATTCTAATCCAATTAGGGTTTTTAACCAATCTTGTGCATCCAATATGTGATTTTGTGTCATTGGTTGAACATTTAGGTCATTTTCGTCCTCCCTAGGCTTATTCTAATCCAATTAGGGTTCTTAACCAATCTTGTGCATCCAATATGTAATTTTGTGTCATGGGTTGAACATTTAGGTCATTTTCCTCTTCCCTAGGCATATTCTAATCCAATTAGGGTTTTTAACCAATCTTGTGCATCCAATATGTGATTTTGTGTCATTTTGTGTCATGGGTTGTACATTTAGGTCATTTTCCTCTTCCCTAGGCATATTCTAATCCAATTTGGGTTTTTAACCAATCTTGTGAATCCAATATGTGATTTTGTGTAATTGGTTGAACATTTAGGTCATTTTCGTCCTCCCTAGGCTTATTCTAATCCAATTAGTGTTTTTAACCAATCTTGTGCATCCAATATGTGATTTTGTGTCATGGGTTGAACATTTATGTCATTTTCCTCTTCCCTAGGCATATTCTAATCCAATTAGGGTTTTTAACCAATCTTGTGCATCCAATATGTGATTTTGTGTCATTGGTTGAACATTTAGGTCATTTTCGTCCTCCCTAGGCTTATTCTAATCCAATTAGGGTTTTTAACCAATCTTGTGCATCCAACATGTGATTTTGTGTCATTGGTTGAACATTTAGGTCATTTTTGTCCTCCCTAGGCTTATTCTAATCCAATTAGGGTTTTTAACCAATCTTGTGCATCCAATATGTGATTTTGTGTCATTGGTTGAACATTTAGGTCATTTTCGTCCTCCCTAGGCTTATTCTAATCCAATTAGGGTTTTTAACCAATCTTGTGCATCCAATATGTGATTTTGTGTCATTGGTTGAACATTTAGGTCATTTTCGTCCTCCCTAGGCTTATTCTAATCCAATTAGGGTTTTTAACCAATCTTGTGCATCCAATACGTGATTTTGTGTCATTGGTTGAACATTTAGGTCATTTTTGTCCTCCCTAGGCTTATTCTAATCCAATTAGGGTTTTTAACCAATCTTGTACATCCAATATGTGATTTTGTATCATTGGTTGATTATTTATGTCATTTTCGTCGTCCCTAGGCTTATTCTAATCCAACTACGGTTTTTAACCAATCTTGTGCATCCAATATGTGATTTTGTGTCATTTTGTGTCATTGGTTGAACATTTAGGTCATTTTCGTCCTCCCTAGGCTTATTCTAATCCAATTAGGGTTTTTAACCAATCTTGTGCATCCAATATGAGATTATGTGTCATTGGTTGAACATTTAGGTCATTTTCGTCCTCCCTAGGCTTATTCTAATCCAATTAGGGTTTCTAACCAATCTTGTGCATCCAATATGTGATTTTGTGTCATTCGTTGAACATTTAGGTCATTTTCATCCTCCCTAGGCTTATTCTAATCCAATTAGGGTTTTTAACCAATCTTGTGCATCCAATATGTGATTTTGTGTCATTGGTTGAACATTTAGGTCATTTTCGTCCTCCCTAGGCTTATTCTAATCCAATTAGGGTTTTTAACCAATCTTGTGCATCCAATATGTGATTTTGTGTCATTGGTTGAACATTTAGGTCATTTTCGTCCTCCCTAGGCTTATTCTAATCCAATTAGGGTTTTTAACCAATCTTGTGCTTCCAATAAGTGATTTTGTGTCATCGATTGAACATTTAGGTCATTTTCGTCCTCCCTAGGCTTATTCTAATCCAATTAGGGTTTTTAACCAATCTTGTGCATCCAATATGTGATTTTGTGTCATTGGTTGAACATTTAGGTCATTTTCGTCCTCCCTAGGCTTATTCTAATCAAATTAAGGTTTTTAACCAATCTTGTGCATCCAATATGTGATTTTGTGTCATTTTGTGTCATTGGTTGAACATTTAGGTCATTTTCGTCCACCCTAGGCTTATTCTAATCCAATTAGGGTTTTGAACCAATCTTGTGCATCCAATATGTGATTTTGTGTCATTGGTTGAACATTTAGGTCATTTTTGTCCTCCCTAGGCTTATTCTAATCCAATTAGGGTTTTTAACCAATCTTGTGCATCCAATATGTGATTTTGTGTAAATTTTGTGTCATTGGTTGAACATTTTGTTCATTTTCGTTCTCCCTAGGCTTATTCTAATCCAATTAGGGTTTTTAACCAATCTTGTGCATCCAATATGTGATTTTGTGTCATTTTGTGTCATTGGTTGATCATTTAGTTCATTTTCGTCCTCCCTAGGCTTATTCTAATCCAATTAGGGTTTTTAACCAATCTTGTGCCTCCAATATGTGATTTTGTGTCATTTTGTGTCATTGGTTGAACATTTAGGTCATTTTCGTCCTCCCTAGGCTTATTCTAATCCAATTAGGGTTTTTAACTAATCTTGTGCATCCAATATGTGATTTTGTGTCATTGGTTGAACATTTAGGTCATTTTTGTCCTCCCTAGGCTTATTCTAATCCAATTAGGGTTTTTAACCAATCTTGTGCATCCAATATGTGATTTTGTGTCATTTTGTGTCATTGGTTGAACATTTTGTTCATTTTCGTTCTCCCTAGGCTTATTCTAATCCAATTAGGGTTTTTAACCAATCTTGTGCATCCAATATGTGATTTTGTGTCATTGGTTGAACATTTAGGTCAATTTCGTCCTCCCTAGGCTTATTCTAATCCAATTAGGGTTTTTAACCTATCTTGTGCATCCAATATGTAATTTTGTATCATTTTGTGTCATTGGTTGAACATTTAAGACATTTGCGTCCTCCCTAGGTTTATTCTAATCCAATTAGGGTTTTTATCCAATCTTATGCATCCAATATGTGATTTTGTGTCATTTTGTGTCATTGGTTGAACATTTACGTCATTTTTGTCCTCCCTAGGCTTATTCTAATCCAATTAGGGTTTTTAACCAATCTTGTGCATCCAATATGTGATTTTGTGTCATTGGTTGAACATTTAGGTCATTTTCGTCCTCCCTAGGCTTATTCTAATCCAATTAGGGTTTTTAACCAATCTTGTGCATCCAATATGTGATTTTGTGTCATTGGTTGAACATTTAGGTCATTTTCGTCCTCCCTAGGATTATTTTAATCCAATTAGGGTTTTTAACCAATCTTGTGCATCCAATATGTGATTTTGTGTCATTTTGTGTCATTCGATGAACATTTAGGTCATTATCATCCTCCCTAGGCTTATTCTAATCCAATTAGGGTTTTTCACCAATCTTGTGCATCCAATATGTGATTTTGTGTCATTGGTTGAACATTTAGGTCATTTTCGTCCTCCCTAGGCTTATTCTAATCCAATTAGGGTTTTTAACCAATCTTGTGCATCCAATATGTGATTTTGTGTCATTGGTTGAACATTTAGGTCATTTTCGTCCTCCCTAGGCTTATTCTAATCCAATTAGGGTTTTTAACCAATCTTGTGCATCCAATATGTGATTTTGTGTCATTGGCTGACCATTTAGGTCATTTTCGTCCTCCCTAGGCTTATTCTAATCCAATTAGGGTTTTTAACCCATCTTGTGCATCCAATATGTGATTTTGTGTCATTTTGTGTCATTGGTTGAACATTTAGGTCATTTTCGTCCTCCCTAGGCTTATTCTAATCCAATTAGGGTTTTTAATCAATCTTGTGCATCCAATATGTGATTTTGTGTAATTTTGTGTCATTGGTTGAACATTTAGGTCATTCCCGTCGTCCCTAGGCTTATTCTAATCCAATTAGGGTTTTTAACCAATCTTTTGCATCCAATATGTGATTTTGTGTCATTGATTGAACATTTAGGTCATTTTCGTCCTCCCTAGGCTTATTCTAATCCAATTAGGGTTTTTAACCAATCTTGTGCATCCAATATGTGATTTTGTGTCATTTTGTGTCATTGGTTGAACATTTAATTCATTTTCGTCCTCCCTAGGATTATTCTAATCCAAATAGGGTTTTTAACCAATCTTGTGCATCCAATATGTGATTTTGTGTCATTGGTTGAACATTTAGGTCATTTTCGTCCTCCCTAGGCTTATTCTAATCCAATTAGGGTTTTTAACCAATCTTGTGCATCCAATATGTGATTTTGTGTCATTTTGTGTCATTTTGTGTCATTGGTTGAACATTTAGGTCTTTTTTGTCCTCCTTAGGCTTATTCTAATCCAATTAGGGTTTTTAACCAATCTTGTGCATCCAATATGTCATTTTGTGTCATTGGTTGAACATTTAGGTCATTTTCGTCCTCCCTAGGCTTATTCTAATCCAATTAGGGTTTTTAACCAATCTTGTGCAACCAATATGTGATTTTGTGTCATTTTGTGTCATTGGTTGAACATTTAGGTCTATTTCGTCCTCCCTAGGCTTATGCTAATCCAATTAGGGTTTTTAACCAATCTTGTGCATCCAACATGTGATTTTGTGTCATTGGGTGAACATTTAGGTCATTTTCGTCCTCCCTAGGCTTATTCTAATCCAATTAGGGTTTTTAACCAATCTTGTGCATCCAATATGTGATTTTGTGTCATTGGTTGAACATTTAGGTCATTTTCGTCCTCCCTAGGCTTATTCTAATCCAATTAGGGTTTTTAACCAATCTTGTGCATCCAATATGTGATTTTGTGTCATTGGTTGAACATTTAGGTCATTTTCGTCCTCCCTAGGCTTATTCTAATCAAATTAAGGTTTTTAACCAATCTTGTGCATCCAATATGTGATTTTGTGTCATTTTGTGTTATTGGTCGAACATTTAGGTCATTTTCGTACTCCCTAGGCTTATTCTAATCCAATTAGGGTTTTTAACAAATCTTGTGCATCCAATATGTGATTTTATGTCATTGGTTGAACATTTAGGTCATCTTCGTCCTCCCTAGGCTTATTCTAATCCAATTAGGGTTTTTAACCAATCTTGTGCATGCAATATGTGATTTTGTGTCATTGGTTGAACATTTAGGTCATTTTCGTCCTCCCTATGCTTATTCTAATCCAACTAGGGTTTTTAACCAATCTTGTGCAACCAATATGTGATTTTGTGTCATTGGTTGAACATTTAGGTCATTTTCGTCCTCCCTAGGCCTATTCTAATCCAATTAGGGTTTTTAACCAATCTTGTGCATCCAATATGTGATTTTGTGTCATTTTGTGTCATTGGTTGAACATTTAG
>JBBPBQ010000234.1:5000-13137 GCA_037974755.1 Cicer yamashitae | reverse complement strand
ACTACTGTCGCCCAAGCACGCTTCACTGTGGAGTTCTGATGGGATCCGGTGCATTAGTGCTGGTATGATAGCAACTGTTAAATAATGCGTCGTAATTGAATATATGCGTTGCACTACAGAAAATACAAAAAAAGAGACACTCCCGACTAATTGAAATCCGCTCGATCCACGTATTTTGTATTTTGTTTGCTAAACAACAAATAACCTTATATTTCCTAGAACAAATAAAAAGAACAACGCTAAAATCGATTTCTTGCAACTTGACCGTGTTGCTTCGAAACTTGGCCAGAATATCCGAAATAAATCAAAAAAAAAGGTGCAACACGAGCACTTCCCAGGAGGTCACCCATCCTAGTACTACTCTCGGCCAAACACACTTAACTGAGGAGTTCTGATGGGATCCGGTGCATTAGTGCTGGTATGATCGCACCTGTTAAATAATACGTCGTAATTGAATATATGCGTTGCACTACAGAAAATACATAAAAAGAGACACTCCCGACTAATTGAAATCCGCTCGATCCACGTATTTTGTATTTTGTTTTCTAAACAACAAATAACCTTATATTTCCTAGAACAAATAAAAAGAACAACGCTAAAATCGATTTCTTGTCAACTTGCCCGTGTTGCTTCGGAACTTGGCCAGAGTATCCGAAATAAATCATAAAAAAAGGTGCAACACGAGGACTTACCAGGAGGTCACCCATCCTAGTACTACTCTCGCCCAAATACGCTTAACTTCGGAGTTCTGATGGGATCCGGTGCATTAGTGCTGGTATGATCGCACCTGTTAAATAATGCGTCGTAATTGAATATATGCGTTGCACTACAGAAAATACATAAAAAGAGACACTCCCGACTAATTGAAATCCGCTCAATCCACGTATTTTGTAATTTGTTTTCTAAACAACAAATAACCTTATATTTCCCAGAACAAATAAAAAGAACAACGCTAAAATCGATTTCCTGTCAACTTGCCCGTGTTGCTTCGAAACTTGGCCATAATATCCGAAATAAATAAAAAAAAAGGTGCAACACGAGCACTTCCCAGGAGGTTACCCATCCTAGTACTACTCTCGTCCAAACACACTTAACTGCGGAGTTCTGATGGGATCCGGTGCATTAGTGCTGGTATGATCGCACCAGTTAAATAATACGTCGTAATTGAATATATGCGTTGCACTACAGAAAATACATAAAAAGAGACACTCCCGACTAATTGAAATCCGCTCGATCCACGTATTTTGTATTTTGTTTTCTAAACAACAAATAACCTTATATTTCCTAGAACAAATAAAAAGAACAACGCTAAAATTGATTTCTTGTTAACTTGCCCGTGTTGCTTCGAAACTTGGCCAAAATATCCGAAATAAATAAAAAAAAAGGTGCAACACGAGGACTTCCCAAGAGGTCACCCATCCTAGTACTACTCTCGCCCAAGCACGCTTCACTGCGGAGTTCTGATGGGATCCGGTGCATTAGTGCTGGTATGATAGCACCTGTTAAATAATCCGTCGTAATTGAATATATGCGTTGCACTACAGAAAATACATAAAAAGAGACACTCCTGACTAATTGAAATCCGCTCGATCCACGTATTTTGTATTTTGTTTTCTAAACAACAAATAACCTTATATTTCCTAGAACAAATAAAAAGAACAACGCTAAAATCGATTTCTTGCAACTTGCCCGTGTTGCTTCGAAACTTGGCCAGAATATCCGAAATAAATCAAAAAAAAAGGTGCAACACGAGCACTTCCCAGGAGGTCACCCATCCTAGTACTACTCTCGGCCAAACACACTTAACTGAGGAGTTCTGATGGGATCCGGTGCATTAGTGCTGGTATGATCGCACCTGTTAAATAATACGTCGTAATTGAATATATGCGTTGCACTACAGAAAATACATAAAAAGAGACACTCCCGACTAATTGAAATCCGCTCGATCCACGTATTTTGTATTTTGTTTTCTAAACAACAAATAACCTTATATTTCCTAGAACAAATAAAAAGAACAACGCTAAAATCGATTTCTTGTCAACTTGCCCGTGTTGCTTCGAAACTTGGCCAGAATATCCGAAATACATAAAAAAAAAGGTGCAACACGAGGACTTCCCAAGAGGTCACCCATCCTAGTACTACTCTCGCCCAGGCACGCTTAACAGCGGGGTTCTGATGGAATCCGGTGCATTAGTGCTGGTATGATCGAACCTGTTAAATAATGCGTCGTAATTGAATATATGCGTTGCACTACAGAAAATACATAAAAAGAGACACTCCCGACTAATTGAAATCCGCTCGATCCACGTATTTTGTATTTTGTTTTCTAAACAACAAATAACCTTATATTTCCTAGAACAAATAAAAAGAACAACGCTAAAATCGATTTCTTGTCAACTTGCCCGTGTTGCTTCGAAACTTGGCCAGAATATCCGGAATAAATCAAAAAAAAAGGTGCAACAAAATGACTTTCCAAGAGGTCACCCATCGTAGTACTGCTTTCGCCCAAGCACGCTTAACTGCGGAGTTCTGATGGGATCCGGTGCATTAGTGCTGGTATGATCGCACCTGTTAAATAATGCGTCGTAATTGAATATATGCGTTGCACTACAGAAAATACATAAAAAGAGACACTCCCGACTAATTGAAATCCGCTCGATCCACGTATTTTGTATTTTGTTTTCTAAACAACAAATAACCTTATATTTCCTAGAACAAATAAAAAGAACAACGCTAAAATCGATTTCTTGTCAACTTGCCCGTGTTGCTTCGAAACTTGGCCAGAATATCCGAAATACATAAAAGAAAAGGTGCAACACGAGGACTTCCCAAGAGGTCACCCATCCTAGTACTACTCTCGCCCAGGCACGCTTGACAGCGGAGTTCTGATGGAATCCGGTGCATTAGTGCTGGTATGATCGAACCTGTTAAATAATGCGTCGTAATTGAATATATGCGTTGCACTACAGAAAATACATAAAAAGAGACACTCCCGACTAATTGAAATCCGCTCGATCCACGTATTTTGTATTTTGTTTTCTAAACAACAAATAACCTTATATTTCCTAGAACAAATAAAAAGAACAACGCTAAAATCGATTTCTTGTCAACTTGCCCGTGTTGCTTCGAAACTTGGCCAGAATATCCGAAATAAATAAAAAAAAAGGTGCAACACGAGGACTTCCCAGGAGGTCACCCTTCTTAGTACTATTTTCGCCCAAGCACGCTTAACTGTGGAGTTATGATGGGATCTGGTGCATTAGTCCTGGTATGATCGCACCTGTTAAATAATGCGTCGTAATTGAATATATGCGTTGCACTACAGAAAATACATAAAAAGAGACACTCCCGACTAATTGAAATCCGCTCGATCCACGTATTTTGTATTTTGTTTTCTAAACAACAAATAACCTTATATTTCCTAGAACAAATAAAAAGAACAACGCTAAAATCGATTTCTTGTCAACTTGCCCGTGTTGCTTCGAAACTTGGCCAGAATATCCGAAATAAATAAAAAAAAAAAGGTGCAACATGAGAGGACTTCCCAAGAGGTCACCCATCCTAGTACTACTCTCGCCCAAGCACGCTTAACTGCGGAGTTTTGATGGGATCCGGTGCATTAGTGCTGGTATGATCGCACCTCTTAAATAATCCATCGTAATTGAATATATGCGTTGCACTACAGAAAATATATAAAAAGAGACACTCTCGACTAATTGAAATCCGCTCGATCCACGTATTTTGTATTTTGTTTTCTAAACAACAAATAACTTTATATTTCCTAGAACAAATAAAAAGAACAACGCTAAAATCGATTTCTTGTCAACTTGCCCGTGTTGCTTCGAAACTTGGCCAGAATATCCGAAATAAATCAAAAAAAAAGGTGCAACACGAGGACTTCCCAGGAGGTCACCCATTCTAGTTTTACTCTCGCCCAAGCACGCTTAACTGCGGAGATCTGATGGGATCAGGTTCATTAGTGCTGGTATGACCGCATCTGTTAAATAATGCGTCGTAATTGAATATATGCGTTGCACTACAGAAAATACATAAAAAGAGACTCTCCCGACTAATTGAAATCCGCTCGATCCACGAATTTTGTATTTTGTTTTCTAAACAACAAATAACCTTATATTTCCTAGAACAAATAAAAAGAACAACGCTAAAATCGATTTCTTGTCAACTTGCCCGTGTTGCTTCGAAACTTGGCCAGAATATCCGAAATAAATCAAAAAAAAAGGTGCAACACGAGGACTTCCCAGGAGGTCACCATCCTAGTACTACTCTCACCCAAGCACGCTTAACTGAGAAGTTCTGATGGGATCTGGTGCATTAGTGCTGGTATGATCGCACCTGTTAAATAATGTGTCGTAATTGAATATATGCGTTGCACTACAGAAAATACATAAAAAGAGACACTCCCGACTAATTGAAATCCGCTCGATCCACGTATTTTGTATTTTGTTTTCTAAACAACAAATAACCTTATATTTCCTAGAACAAATAAAAAGAACAACGCTAAAATCGATTTCTTGTCAACTTGCCCGTGTTGCTTCGAAACTTGGCCAGAATATCCGAAATAAATAAAAAATAAAGGTGCAACACAAGGACTTCCAAGAGGTCACCCATCCTAGTACTGCTCTCGCCCAAGCACGCTTAACTGCGGCGTTCTGATGGGATCCGGTGCATTAGTGCTGGTATGATCGCACCTGTTAAATAATGCGTCGTAATTGAATATATGCGTTGCACTACAGAAAATACATAAAAAGAGACACTCCCGACTAATTGAAATCCGCTCGATCCACATATTTTGTATTTTGTTTTCTAAACAACAAATAACCTTATATTTCCTAGAACAAATAAAAAGAACAACGCTAAAATCGATTTCTTGTCAACTTGCCCGTGTTGCTTCGAAACCTGGCCAGAATATCCGAAATAAATAAAAAAAAAAAGGTGCAACACGAGGACTTCCGAGGAGGTCATCCATCCTAGTACTACTCTCGCCCAAGCACGCTTCATTGCAGAGTTCTGATGGGATCCGATGCATTAGTGCTGGTATGATCGCACCTGTTAAATAATGCTTCGTAATTGAATATATGCGTTGCAGTACAGAAAATACATAAAAAGAGACACTCCCGACTAATTGAAATCCGCTCGATCCACGTATTTTGTATTTTGTTTTCTAAACAACAAATAACCTTATATTTCCTAGAACAAATAAAAAGAACAACGCTAAAATCGATTTCTTGTCAACTTGCCCGTGTTGCTTCGAAACATGGCCAGAATATCCAAAATAAATAAAAAAAAAAGGAGCAACACGAAGACTTCCCAAGAGGTCACCCATCCTAGTACTACCCTCGCCCAAGCACGCTTAACTGCAGCGTTCTGATGGGATCTGGTGCCACCTGTTAAATGATGCGTTGTAATTGAATATATGCGTTGCACTACAGAAAATACATAAAAAAGAGACACTCCCGACTAATTGAAATCCGCTCGATCCACGTATTTTGTATTTTGTTTTCTAAACAACAAATAACCTTATATTTCCTAGAACAAATAAAAAGAACAACGCTAAAATCGATTTCTTGTCAACTTGCCCGTGTTGCTTCGAAACTTGGCCGGAATATCCGAAATAAATCAAAAAAAAAGGTGCAACACGGGGACTTCCCAGGAGGTCACCGATCCTAGTACTACTCTCGCCCAAACGCGCTTAACTGCGGAGTTCTGATGGGATCCGGTGCATTAGTGCTGGTATGATCGCACCTGTTAAATAATCCGTCGTAATTGAATATATGCGTTGCACTACAGAAAATACATAAAAAGAGACACTCCCGACTAATTGAAATCCGCTCGATCCACGTATTTTGTATTTTGTTTTCTAAACAACAAATAACCTTATATTTCCTAGAACAAATAAAAAGAACAACGCTAAAATCGATTTCTTGTCAACTTGCCCGTGTTGCTTCGAAACTTGGGCAGAATATCCGAAATAAATAAAAAAATAAGGTGCAACACGGGGACTTCCCAGGAGGTCACCCATCCTAGTACCACTCTCGCCCAAGCGTGCTTTACTGCGGAGTTCTGATGGGATCCGGTGCATTAGTGCTGGTATGATCGCACCTGTTAAATAATGCGTCGTAATTGAATATATGCGTTGCACTACAGAAAATACATAAAAAGAGACACTCCCGACTAATTGAAATCCGCTCGATCCACGTATTTTGTATTTTGTTTTCAAAACAACAAATAACCTTATATTTCCTAGAACAAATAAAAAGAACAACGCTAAAATCGATTTCTTGTCAACTTGCCCGTGTTGCTTCGAAACTTGGCTAGAATATCCGAAATAAATAAAAAAAAAAGTTGAACCACAAGGACTTCCCAAGAGGGCACCAATCCTAGTACTGCTCTCGCCCAAGCACGCTTAACTGCGGAGTTCTGATGGGATCCGGTGCATTAGTGCTGGTATAATCGCACCTGTTAAATAATGCGTCGTAATTGAATATATGCGTTGCACTACAGAAAATACATAAAAAGAGACACTCCCGACTAATTGAAATCCGCTCGATCCACGTATTTTGTATTTTGTTTTCTAAACAACAAATAACCTTATATTTCCTAGAACAAATAAAAAGAACAACGCTAAAATCGATTTCTTGTCAACTTGCCCGTGTTGCTTCGAAACTTGGCCAGAATATCCGAAATAAATAAAAAAAAAAGGTGCAACACGAGGACTTCCAAAGAGGTCACCCATCCTAGTACTACCCTCACCCAAGCACATCAAAACTGCGGAGTTTTGATGTGATGCGGTGCATTAGTGCTGGTATGATCGCACCTGTTAAATAATGCGTCGTAATTGAATATATGCGTTGCACTACAGAAAATACATAAAAAGAGACACTCCCGACTAATTGAAATCCGCTCGATCCACGTATTTTGTATTTTGTTTTCTAAACAACAAATAACCTTATATTTCCTAGAACAAATAAAAAGAACAACGCTAAAATCGATTTCTTGTCAACTTGCCCGTGTTGCTTCGAAACTTGGCCAGAATATCCGAAATAAATCAAAAAAAACGTTGCAACACGGGGACTTCCCAGGAGGTCACCCATCATAGTACTACTCTCGCCCAAGCACGCTTAACTACGGAGTTCTGATGGGATCCGGTGCATTAGTGCTGGTATGATCGCACCTGTTAAATAATCCGTCGTAATTGAATATATGCGTTGCACTACAGAAAATACATAAAAAGAGACACTCCCGACTAATTGAAATCCGCTCGATCCACGTATTTTGTATTTTGTTTTCTAAACAACAAATAACCTTATATTTCCTAGAACAAATAAAAAGAACAACGCTAAAATCGATTTCTTGTCAACTTGCCCGTGTTGCTTCGAAACTTGGCCAGAATATCCGAAATAAATAAAAAAAAAGGTGCAACACGAGGACTTCCCAACAGGTCACCAATCCTAGTACTACTCTCCCCTAAGCACGCTTAACTGCGGCGTTCTGATGGGATCCGGTGCATTAGTGCTGGTATGATCGCACCTGTTAAATAATCCGTCGTAATTGAATATATGCGTTGCACTACAGAAAATACATAAAAAGAGACACTCCCGACTAATTGAAATCCGCTCGATCCACGTATTTTGTATTTTGTTTTCTAAACAACAAATAACCTTATATTTCCTAGAAAAAATAAAAAGAACAACGCTAAAATCGATTTCTTGTCAACTTGCCCGTGTTGCTTCGAAACTTGGCCAGAATATCCGAAATAAATAAAAAAAAAAGGTGCAACACGAGGACTTCCCAAGAGGTCACCCATCCTAGTACTACTCTCGCCCAAGCTCGCTTCACTGCGGAGTTCTGATGGGATCCGGTGCATTAGTGCTGGTATGATCGCACCTGTTAAATAATGCGTCATAATTGAATATATGCGTTGCACTACAGAAAATACATAAAAAGAGACACTCCCGACTAATTGAAATCCGCTCGATCCACGTATTTTGTATTTTGTTTTCTAAACAACAAATAACCTTATATTTCCTAGAACAAATAAAAAGAACAACGCTAAAATCGATTTCTTGTCAACTTGCCCGTGTTGCTTCGAAACTTGGCCAGAATATCCGAAATAAAT
>JBBPBQ010000233.1:0-13142 GCA_037974755.1 Cicer yamashitae | reverse complement strand
TCTTGTGCATCCAATATGTGATTTTGTGTCATTGGTTGCACATTTAGGTCATTTTCGTCCTCTCCAGGTTTATTCTAATCCAATTAGGGTTTTTAACCAATCTTGTGCATCCAATATGTGATTTTGTGTCATTTTGTGTCATTGGTTGAACATTTAGGTCATTTTCGTCCCCCCTAGGCTTATTCTAATCCAAATAGGGTTTTTAACCAATCTTGTGCATCCAATATGTGATTTTGTGTCATTTTGTGTCATTGGTTGAACATTTAGGTCATTTTCGTCCTCCCTAGGCTTATTCTAATCCAATTAGGGTTTTTAACCAATCTTGTGCATCCAATATGTGATTTTGTGTCATTTTGTGTCATTTGTTGAACATTTAGGTTATTTTCGTCCTCCCTAGGCTTATTCTAATCCAATTAGGGTTTTTAACCAATCTTGTGCATCCAATATGTGATTTTGTGTCATTGGTTGAACATTTAGGTCATTTTCGTCCTCCTTAGAGTTATTCTAATCCAATTAGTGTTTTTAACCAATCTTGTGCATCCAATATGTGATTTTGTGTCATTGGTTGATCATTTAGGTCATTTTCGTCCTCCCTAGGCTTATTCTAATCCAATTAGGGTTTTTAACCAATCTTGTGCATCCAATATGTGATTTTGTGTCATTGTGTGTCATTGGTTGAACATTTAGGTCATTTTCGTCCTCCCTAGGCTTATTCTAATCCAATTAGGGTTTTTAACCAATCTTGTGCATCCAATATGTGATTTTGTGTCATTGGTTGAACATTTAGGTCATTTTCTTCCTCCCTCGGCTTATTCTAATCCAATTTGGGCTTTTAACCAATCTTGTGCATCCAATATGTGATTTTGTGTCATTGGTTGAACATTTAGGTCATTTTCGTCCTCCCTAGGCTTATTCTAATCCAATTAGGGTTTTTAACCAATCTTGTGCATCCAATATGTGATTTTGTGTCATTTTGTGTCATTTGTTGAACATTTAGGTCATTTTCGTCCTCCCTAGGCTTATTCTAATCCAATTAGGGTTTTTAATCAATCTTGTGCATCCAATATGTGATTTTGTGTCATTTTATGTCATTGGTTGAACATTTAGGTCATTTTCGTCCTCCCTAGGCTTATTCTAAACCAATTAGGGTTTTTAACCAATCTTGTGCATCCAATATGTGATTTTGTGTCATTTTGTGTCATTGGTTGAACATTTAGGTCATTTTTGTCCTCCCTATGCTTATTCTAATCCAATTAGGGTTTTTAACCAATCTTGTGCATCCAATATGTGATTTTGTGTCATTTTGTGTCATTTGTTGAACATTTAGGTCATTTTCGTCCTCCCTAGGCTTATTCTAATCCAATTAGGGTTTTTAACCAATCTTGTGCATCCAATATGTGATTTTGTGTCATTTTGTGTCATCAGTTGAACATTTAGATCGTTTTCGTCCTCCCTAGCTTATTCTAATCCGATTAGGGTTTTTAACCAATCTTGTGCATCCAATATGTGATTTTGTGTCATCAGTTGAACATTTTGGTCATTTTCGTTCTCCCTAGGCTTATTCTAATCCAATTAGGGTTTTTAACCAATCTTGTGCATCCAATATGTGATTTTGTGTCATTTTGTGTCATTGGTTGAACATTTAGGTCATTTTCGTCCTCCCTAGGCTTATTCTAATCCAATTAAGATTTTTAACCAATCTTGTGCATCCAATATGTGATTTTGTGTCATTGGTTGAACATTTAGGTCATTTTCGTCCTCCCTAGGCTGATTCAAATCCAATTAGGGTTTTTAACCAATCTTGTGCATCCAATATGTGATTTTGTGTCATTTTGTGTCATCGGTTGAACATTTAGGTCATTTTCGTCCTCCCTAAGCTTATTCTAATCCAATTAGGGTTTTTATCCAATCATGTGCATCCAATATGTGATTTTGTGTCATTGGTTGAACATTTAGGTCATTTTCGTTCTCCCTAGGCTTATTCTAATCCAATTAGGGTTTTTAACCAATCTTGTGCATCCAATATGTGATTTTGTGTCATTTTGTGTCATTTGTTGAACATTTAGGTCATTTTCGTCCTCCCTAGGCTTATTCTAATCCAATTAGGGTTTTTAACCAATCTTGAGCATCCAATATGTGATTTTGTGTCATTTTGTGTCATTGGTTGAACATTTAGGTCATATTCGTCCTCCCTAGGCTTATTCTAATCCAATTAGGGTTTTTAACCAATCTTGTGCATCCAATATGTGATTTTGTGTCATTGGTTGAACATTTAGGTCAATTTCGTCCTCCCTAGGCTTATTCTAATCCAATTAGGGTTTTTAACCAATCTTGTGCATCCAATATGTGATTTTGTGTCATCGGTTGAACATTTAGGTCATTTTCGTCCTCCCTAGGCTTATTCTAATCCAATTAGGGTTTTTAACCAATCTTGTGCATCCAATATGTGATTTTGTGTCATTTTGTGTCATTTGTTGAACATTTAGGTCATTTTCGTCCTCCCTAGGCTTATTCTAATCCAATTAGGGTTTTTAACCAATCTTGTGCATCCAATATGTGATTTTGTGTCATTTTGTGTCTTTGGTTGAACATTTAGGTCATTTTCGTCCTCCCTAGGCTTATTCTAATCCAATTAGGGTTTTTAACCAATCTTGTGCATCCAATATGTGATTTTGTGTCATTTTGTGTCATTGGTTGAACATTTAGGTCATATTCGTCCTTCCTAGGCTTATTCTAATCCAATTAGGGTTTTTAACCAATCTTGTGCATCCAATATGTGATTTTGTGTCATTGGTTGAACATTTAGGTCATTTTGGTCCTCCCTCGGCTTATTCTAATCCAATTAGGGTTTTTAACCAATCTTGTGCATCCAATATGTGATTTTGTGTCATTTTGTGTCATTTGTTGAACATTTAGGTCATTTTCGTCCTCCCTAGGCTTATTCTAATCCAATTAGGGTTTTTAACCAATCTTGTGCATCCAATATGTGATTTTGTGTCATTGGTTGAACATTTAGGTAATTTTCGTCCTCCCTAGGCTTATTCTAATGCACTTAGGGTTTTTAACCAATCTTGTGCATCCAATATGTGATTTGGTGTCATTTTGTGTCATTGGTTGAACATTTAGGTCATTTTCGTCCTCCCTAGGCTTATTCTAATCCAATTTGGGTTTTTAACCAATCTTGTGCATCCAATATGTGATTTTGTGTCATTGGTTGAACATTTAGGTCATTTTCGTCCTCGCTAGGCTTATTCTAATCCACTTAGGGTTTTTAACCAATCTGGTGCATCCAATATGTGATTTTGTGTCATTGGTTGAACATTTAGGTCATTTTCGTCCTCTCTAGGCTTATTCTAATCCAATTAGGGTTTTTAACCAATCTTGTGCATCCAATATGTGATTTTGTGTCATTTTGTGTCATTGGTTGAACATTTATGTCATTTTCGTCCTCCCTAGGCTTATTCTAATCCAATTAGGGTTTTTAACCAATCTTGTGCATATAATAAGTGATTTTGTGTCATTGGTAATCCAATTAGGTCATTTTCGTCCTCGCTAGGCTTATTCTAATCCAATTAGGATTTTTAACTAATCTTGTGCATCCAATATGTGATTTTGTGTCATTTTGTGTCATTGGTTGAACATTTAGGTCATTTTCGTCCTCCCTAGGCTTATTCTAATCCAATTAGGGTTGTTAACCAATCTTGTGCATCCAATATGTGATTTTGTGTCATTTTGTGTCATTGGTTGAACATTTAGGTCATTTTCGTCCTCCCTAGGCTTATTCTAATCCAATTAGGGTTTTTAACCAATCTTGTGCATCCAATATGTGATTTTGTGTCATTTTGTGTCATTTGTTGAACATTTAGGTCATTTTCGTCCTCCGTAGGCTTATTCTAATCCTATTAGGGTTTTTAACCAATCTTGTGCAACCAATATGTGATTTTCTGTCATTTTGTGTCATTGGTTGAACATTCAGGTCATTTTCGTCCTCCCTAGGATTATTATAATCCAATTAGGGTTTTTAACCAATCTTGTGCATCCAATATGTGATTTTGTGTCATTGGTTGAACATTTAGGTCATTTTCGTCCTCCCTAGGCTTATTCTAATCCAATTAGGGTTTTTAACCAATCTTGTGCATCCAATATGTGATTTTGTGATTGGTTGAACATTTAGGTCATTTTCGTCCTCCTAGGCTTATTCTAATCCAATTAGGGTTTTTAACCAATCTTGTGCATCCAATATGTGATTTTGTGTCATTGGTTGAACATTTAGGTCATTTTCGTCCTCCCTAGGCTTATTCTAATCCAATTAGGGTTTTCAACCAATCTTGTGCATCCAATATGTGATTTTGTGTCATTTTGTGTCATTTGTTGAACATTTAGGTCATTTTCGTCCTCCCTAGGCTTATTCTAATCCAATTAGGGTTTTTAACCAATCTTGTGCATCCAATATGTGATTTTGTGTCATTTTGTGTCATCAGTTGAACATTTAGGTCTTTTTCGTCCTCCCTAGGCTTATTCTAATCCGATTAGGGTTTTTAACCATCTTGTGCATTCAATATGTGATTTTGTGTCATTTTGTGTCATTGGTTGAACATTTAGGTCATTTTCGTCCTCCCTAGGCTTATTCTAATCCAATTAGGGTTTTTAACCAATCTTGTGCATCCAATATGTAATTTTGTGTCATTTTGTGTCATTGGTTGCACATTTAAGTCATTTTCGTCCTCTCCAGGCTTATTCTAATGCAATTAGTGTTTTTAACCAATCTTGTGCACCCAATATGTGATTTTGTGTCATTTTGTGTCATTGGTTGAACATTTAGGTCATTTTCGTCCCCCTTAGGCTTATTCTAATCCAATTAGGGTTTTTAACCAATCTTGTGCGTCCAATATGTGATTTTGTGTCATTGGTTGAACATTTAGGTCATTTTCGTCCTCCCTAGGCTTATTCTAATCCAATTAGGGTTTTTAACCAATCTTGTGCATCCAATATGTAATTTTTTGTCATTTTGTATCATTGGTTGAACATTTAGGTCATTTTCGTCCTCCCTAGGCTTATTGTAATCCAATTAGGGTTTTTAACCAATCTTGTGCATCCAATATGTGATTTTGTGTCATTTTGTGTCATTTGTTGAACATTTAGGTCATTTTCGTCCTCCCTAGGCTTATTCTAATCCAATTAGGGTTTTTAACCAATCTTGTGCATCCAATATGTGATTTTGTGTCATTTTGTGTCATCAGTTGAACATTTAGATCGTTTTCGTCCTCCCTAGCTTATTCTAATCCGATTAGGGTTTTTAACCAATCTTGTGCATCCAATATGTGATTTTGTGTCATCAGTTGAACATTTTGGTCATTTTCGTTCTCCCTAGGCTTATTCTAATCCAATTAGGGTTTTTAACCAATCTTGTGAATCCAATATGTGATTTTGTGTCATTTTGTGTCATCGGTTGAACATTTAGGTCATTTTCGTCCTCTCTAGGCTTATTCTAATCCAATTAGGGTTTTTAACCAATCTTGTGCATCCAATATGTGATTTTGTGTCATTGGTTGAACATTTAGGTCATTTTCATCCTCCCTAGGCTTATTCTAATCCAATTAGGGTTTTTAACCAATCTTGTGCATCCAATATGTGATTTTGTGTCATTTTGTGTCATTGGTTGAACATTTAAGTCATTTTCGTCCTCCCTAAGCTTATTCTAATACAATTACGGTTTTTAACCAATCTTGTGCGACCAATATGTGATTTTGTGTCATTGGTTGAACATTTAGGTCATTTTCGTCCTCCCTTGGCTTATTCTAATCTAATTAGGGTTTTTAACCAATCTTGTGCATCCAATATGTGATTTTGTGTCATCAGTTGAACATTTTGGTCATTTTCGTCCTCCCTAGGCTTATTCTAATCGAATTAGGGTTTTTAACCAATCTTGTGCATCCAATATGTGATTTTGTGTCATTTTGTGTCATTGGTTGAACATTTAGGTCATTTTCGTCCTCCCTAGGCTTATTCTAATCCAATTAGGGTTTTTAACCAATCTTGTGCATCCAATATGTCATTTTTTGTCATTTTGTGTCATTGGTTGAACATTTACGTAATTTTCGTCCTCCCTTAGCTTATTCTAAACCAATTAGGGTTTTTAACCAATCTTGTGCATCCAATATGTGATTTTGTGTCATTTTGTGTCATTTGTTGAACATTTAGGTCATTTTCGTCCTCCCTAGGCTTATTCTAATCCAATTAGGGTTTTTAACCAATCTTGTGCATCCAATATGTGATTTTGTGTCCTTTTGTGTCATTGGTTGAACATTGAGGTCATTTTCGTCCTCCCTAGGCTTATTCTAATCCAATTACGGTTTTTAACCAATCTTGTGCATCCAATATGTGATTTTGTGTCATTTTGTGTCATTGGTTGAACATTAAGTTCATTTTCGTCCTCCCTAGGCTTATTCTAAACCAATTAGGGTTTTTAACCAACCTTGTGCATCCAATATGTGACTTTGTGTCATTTTGTGTAATTGGATGAACATTTAGGTCATTTTCGTCCTCCCTAGGCTTATTCTAATCCAATTAGGGTTTTTAACCAATCTTGTGCATCCAATATGTGATTTTGTGTCATTTTGTGTCATTTGTTGAACATTTAGGTCATTTTCGTCCTCCCTAGGCTTATTCTAATCCAATTAGGGTTTTTAACCAATCTTGTGCATCCAATATGTGATTTTGTGTCATTGGATGAACATTTAGGTCATTTTCGTCCTCCCTAGGCTTATTCTAATCCAATTAGGGTTTTTAACCAATCTTGTGCATCCAATATGTGATTTTGTGTCATTTTGTGTCATTTGTTGAACATTTAGGTCATTTTCGTCCTCCCTAGGCTTATTCTAATCCAATTATGGTTTTTAACCAATCTTGTGCATCCAATATGTGATTTTGTGTCATTTTGTGTCATTGGTTGAACATTTAGGTCATTTTCGTCCTCCCTCGGCTTATTCTAATCCAATTAGGGTTTTTAACCAATCTTGTGCATCAAATATGTGATTTTGTGTCATTTTGTGTCATTGGTTGAACATTTAGGTCATTTTCGTCCTCCCTAGGCTTATTCTAATCCAATTAGGGTTTTTAACCAATCTTGTGCATCCAATATGTGATTTTGTGTCATTTTGTGTCATTGGTTGAACATTTAGGTCATTTTCGTCCTCCCTAGGCTTATTCTAATCCAATTAGGGTTTTTAACCAATCTTGTGCATCCAACATGTGATTTTGTGTCATTGATTGAACATTTAGGTCATTTTCGTCCTCCGTAGGCGTATTCTAATCTAATTAGGGTTTTTAACCAATCTTGTGCATCCAATATGTGATTTTATGTCATTTTGTGTCATTGGTTGAACATTTAGGTCATTTTCGTCCTCCCTAGGCTTATTGTAATCCAATTAGCGTTTTTAACCAATCTTGTGCATCCAATATATGATTGTGTCATTGATGGAACATTTAGGTCATTTTCTTCCTCCCTAGGCTTATTCTAATCCAATTAGGGTTTTTAACCAATCTTGTGCATCCAATATGTGATTTTGTGTCATTTTGTGTCATTTGTTGAACATTTAGGTCATTTTCGTCCTCCCTAGGCTTATTCTAATCCAATTAGGGTTTTTAACCAATCTTGTGCATCCAATATGTGATTTTGTGTCATTTTGTGTCATTGGTTGAACATTTAGGTCATTTTCGTCCCCCTTAGGCTTATTCTAATCCAATTAGGGTTTTTAACCAATCTTGTGCATCCAATATGTGATTTTGTGTCATTGGTTGAACATTTAGGTCATTTTCGTCCTCCCTAGGCTTATTCTAATCCAATTAGGGTTTTTAACCAATCTTGTGCATCCAATATGTAATTTTTTGTCATTTTGTATCATTGGTTGAACATTTAGGTCATTTTCGTCCTCCCTAGGCTTATTGTAATCCAATTAGGGTTTTTAACCAATCTTGTGCATCCAATATGTGATTTTGTGTCATTTTGTGTCATTTGTTGAACATTTAGGTCATTTTCGTCCTCCCTAGGCTTATTCTAATCCAATTAGGGTTTTTAACCAATCTTGTGCATCCAATATGTGATTTTGTGTCATTTTGTGTCATCAGTTGAACATTTAGATCGTTTTCGTCCTCCCTAGCTTATTCTAATCCGATTAGGGTTTTTAACCAATCTTGTGCATCCAATATGTGATTTTGTGTCATCAGTTGAACATTTTGGTCATTTTCGTTCTCCCTAGGCTTATTCTAATCCAATTAGGGTTTTTAACCAATCTTGTGCATCCAATATGTGATTTTGTGTCATTTTGTGTCATTGGTTGAACATTTAGGTCATTTTCGTCCTCCCTAGGCTTATTCTAATCCAATTAGGGTTTTTAACCAATCTTGTGCATCCAATATGTGATTTTGTGTCATTGGTTGAACATTTAGGTCATTTTCGTCCTTCCTAGGCTTATTCTAATCCAATTAGAGTTTTTAACCAATCTTGTGCATCCAATATGTGATTTTGTGTCATTGGTTGAACATTTAGGTCATTTTCGTCCTCCCTAGGCTTATTCTAATCCAATTAGGGTTTTTAACCAATCTTGTGCATCCAATATGTGATTTTGTGTCATTGGTTGAACATTTAGGTCATTTTCGTCCTCCCTAGGCTTATTTTAAACCAATTAGGGTTTTTAACCAATCATGTGCATCCAATATGTGATTTTGTGTCATTGGTTGAACATTTAGGTCATTTTTGTCCTCCCTAGGCTTATTCTAATCCAATTAGGGTTTTTAACCAATCTTGTGCATCCAATATGTGATTTTGTGTCATTGGTTGAACATTTAGGTCATTTTCGTCCTCCCTAGGCTTATTCTAATCCAATTAGGGTTTTTAACCAATCTTGTGCATCCAATATGTGATTTTGTGTCATTTTGTGTTATTGGTTGAACATTTAGGTCATTTTCGTCCTCCCTAGGCTTATTCTAATCCAATTAGGGTTTTTAACCAATCTTGTGCATCCAATATGTGATTTTATGTCATTGGTTGAACATTTAGGTCATCTTTGTCCTCCCTAGGCTTATTCTAATCCAATTAGGGTTTTTAACCAATCTTGTGCATGCAATATGTGATTTTGTGTCATTGGTTTAACATTTAGGTCATTTTCGTCCTCCCTAGGCTTATTCCAATCCAATTAGGGTTTTTAACCAATCTTGTGCAACCAATACGTGATTTTGTGTCATTTTGTGTCATTGGTTGAACATTTAGGTCAGTTTCGTCCTCCCTAGGCTTATTCTAATCCAATTTGGGTTTTTAACCAATCTTGTGCATCCAATATGTGATTTTGTGTCATTTTGTGTCATTGGTTGAACATTTAGGTCATTTTCGTCCTCCCTAGGCTTATTCTAATCCAATTAGGGTTTTTAACCAATCTTGTGCATCCAATATGTGATTTTGTGTCATTGGTTGAACATTTAGGTCATTTTCGTCCTCCTTTGGCTTATTCTAAACCAATTAGGGTTTTTAACCAATCTTGTGCATCCAATATGTGATTTTATGTCATTTTGTGTCATTGGTTGAACATTTAGGTCATTTTCGTCCTCCCTAGGCTTATTCTAATCCAATTAGGGTTTTTAACCAATCTTGTGCACCCAATATGTGATTTTATGTCATTTTGTGTCATTGGTTGAACATTTAGGTCATTTTCGTCCTCCCTAGGCTTATTCTAATCCAATTAGGGTTTTTAACCAATCTTGTGCATCCAATATGTGATTTTGTGTCATTGGTTGAACATTTAGGTCATTTTCGTCCTCCCTAGGCTTATTATAATCCAATTAGTGTTTTTAACCAATCTTGTGCATCCAATATGTGATTTTGTGTCATTGGTTGAACATTTAGGTCATCTTCGTCCTCCTAGGCATATTCTAATCCAATTAGGGTTTTTAACCAATCTTGTGCATCCAATATGTGATTTTGTGTCATTTTTTGTCATTGGTTGAACATTTAGGTCATTTTCGTCCTCCCTAGGCTAATTCTAATCCAATTAGGGTTTTTAACCAATCTTGTGCATCCAATATGTGATTTTGTGTCATTTTGTGTCATTGGTTGAACATTTAGGTCATTTTCGTCCTCCCTAGGCTTATTATAATCCAATTAAGTTTTTTATCCAATCTTGTGCATCCAATATGTGATTTTGTGTCATTTTGTGTCATTGGTTGAACATTTAGGTCATTTTCGTCCTCCCTAGGCTTATTCTAATCCAATTAGGGTTTTTAACCAATCTTGTGCATCCAATATGTGATTTTGTGTCATTGGTTGAACATTTAGGTCATTTTCGTCCTCCCTAGGCTTATTATAATCCAACTAGGGTTTTTAACCAATCTTGTGCATCCAATATGTGATTTTGTGTCATTTTGTGTCATTGGTTGAACATTTAGGTCATTTTCGTCCTCCCTAGGCTTATTCTAATCCAATTAGGGTTTTTAACCAATCTTGTGCATCCAATATGTGATTTTGTGTCATTTTGTGCTATTGGTTGAACATTTAGGTCATTTTCGTCCTCCCTAGGCTTATTCTAATCCAATTAGGGTTTTTAACGAATCTTGTGCATCCAATATGTGATTTTGTGTCATTGGTTGAACATTTAGGTCATTTTTGTCCTCCCTAGGCTTATTCTAATCCAATTAGGGTTTTTAACCAATCTTGTGCATCCAATATGTGATTTTGTGTCATTGGTTGAGAATTTAGGTCATTTTCGTCCTCCCTAGGCTTATTCTAATCCAATTAGGGTTTTTAACCAATCTTGTGCATCCAATATGTGATTTTGTGTCATTGGTTGAACATTTAGGTCATTTTCGTCCTCCCTAGGCTTATTCTAATCCAATTAGGGTTTTTAACCAATCTTGTGCATCCAATATGTGATTTTGTGTCATCGGTTGAATATTTAGGTCATTTTTGTCCTCCCTAGGCTTATTCTAATCCAATTAGGGTTTTTAACCAATCTTGTGCATCCAATATGTGATTTTGTGTCATTGGTTGAACATTTAGGTCATTTTCGTCCTCCCTAGGCTTATTCTAATCCAATTAGGGTTTTTAACCAATCTTGTGCATCCAATATGTGATTTTGTGTCATTGGTTGAACATTTAGGTCATTTTCGTCCTCCCTAGGCTTATTCTAATCCAATTAGGGTTTTTAACCAATCTTGTGCATCCAATATGTCATTTTGTGTCATTGCTTGAACATTTAGGTCATTTTCGTCCTCCCTAGGCTTATTCTAATCCAATTAGGGTTTTTAACCAATCTTGTGCATCCAATATGTGATTTTGTGTCATTGGTCTAACATTTAGGTCATTTTTGTCCTCCCTAGGCTTATTCTAATCCAATTAGGGTTTTTAACCAATCTTGTGCATCCAATATGTGATTTTGTGTCATTCGTTGAACATTTAGGTCATTTTCGTCCTCCCTAGGCTTATTCTAATCCAATTAGGGTTTTTAACCAATCTTGTGCATCCAATATGTGATTTTCTGTCATTTTGTGTCATTGGTTGAACATTTAGGTCATTTTCGTCCTCCCTAGGCTTATTCGAATCTAATTAGCGTTTTTAAATAATCTTGTGCATCCAATATGTGATTTTATGTCATTTTGTGTCATTGGTTGAACATTTAGGTCATTTTCGTCCTCCCTCGGCTTATTCTAATCCAATTAGGGTTTTTAACCAATCTTGTGCATCCAACATGTGATTTTGTGTCATTGGGTGAACATTTAGGTCATTTTCGTCCTCCCTAGGCTTATTCTAATCCAATTAGGGTTTTTAACCAATCTTGTGCATCCAATATGTGATTTTGTGTCATTGGTTGAACATTTAGGTCATTTTCGTCCTCCCTAGGCTTATTCTAATCCAATTAGGGTTTTTAACCAATCTTGTGCATCCAATATGTGATTTTGTGTCATTGGTTGAACATTTAGGTCATTTTCGTCCTCCCTAGGCTTATTCTAAAGCAATTAGGGTTTTTAACCAATCTTGTGCATCCAATATGTGATTTTGTGTCATTGATTGAACATTTAGGTCATTTTCGTCCACTTTAGGCTCTTTTTAATCCAATTAGGGTTTTTAACCAATCTTGTGCATCCAATATGTGATTTTGTGTCATTGGTTAAACATTTAGGTCATTTTCGTCCTCCCTATGCTTATTCTAATCCAATTAGGGTTTTTAACCAATCTTGTGCATCCAATATGTGATTTTGTGTCATTTTGTGTCATTTTGTGTCATTGGTTGAACATTTAGGTCATTTTCGTCCTCCCTAGGCTTATTCTAATCCAATTAGGGTTTTTAACCAATCATGTGCATCCAATATGTGATTTTGTGTCATTGGTTGAACATTTAGGTCATTTTCGTTCTCGCTAGGCTTTTTCTAATCCAATTAGGGTTTTTAACCAATCTTGTGCATCCAATATGTGATTTTGTGTCATTTTGTGTCATTGGTTGAACATTTAGGTCATTTTCGTCCTCCCTAGGCTTATTCTAATCCAATTAGGGTTTTTAACCAATCTTGTGCATCCAATATGTGATTTTGTGTCATTGGTTGAACATTTAGGTCATTTTTGTCCTCCCTAGGCTTATTCTAATCCAATTTGGGTTTTTAACCAATCTTGTGCATCCAATATGTGATTTTGTGTCATTGGTTGAACATTTAGGTCATTTTCGTCCTCCCTAGGCTTATTCTTTTCGTCCTCCCTAAGCTTATCCTAATCCAATTAGGCTTTTTAACCAATCTTGTGCATCCAATATGTGATTTTGTGTCATTTTGTGTCATTTGTTGAACATTTAGGTCATTTTCGTCCTCCCTACGCTTATTCTAATCCAATTAGGGTTTATAACCAATCTTGTGCATCCAATATGTGATTTTGTGTCATTGGTTGAACATTTAGGTCATTTTCGTCCTCCCTAGGCTTATTCTAATGCACTTAGGGTTTTTAACAAATCTTGTGCATCCAATATGTGATTTGGTGTCATTCTGTCTCATTGGTTGAACATTTAGGTCATTTTCGTCCTCCCTAGGCTTATTCTAATCCAATTTGGGTTTTTAACCAATCTTGTGCATCCAATATGTGAGTTTGTGTCATTTTGTGTCATTGGTTG
>JBBPBQ010000232.1:0-13152 GCA_037974755.1 Cicer yamashitae | reverse complement strand
GTAATTTTGTGTCATTGGTTGAACATTTAGGTCATTTTCGTCCTCCCTAGGCTAATTCTAATCCAATTAGGGTTTTTAACCAATCTTGTGCATCCAATATGTGATTTTGTGTCATTTTGTGTCATTGGTTGAACATTTAGGTCATTTTCGTCCTCCCTAGGCTAATTCTAATCCAATTAGGGTTTTTAACCAATCTTGTGCATCCAATATGTGATTTTGTGTAATTTTGGGTCATTGATTGAATATTTAGGTCATTTTCGTCCTCCCTAGGCTTATTTTAATCCAATTAGGGTTTTTAACCAATCTTGTGCATCCAAGATGTGATTTTGTGTCATTTTGTGTTATTGGTTGACCATTTAGGTCATTTTCGTCCTCCCTAGGCTTATTCTAATCCAATTAGGATTTTTAACCAATCTTGTGCATCCAATATGATATTTTGTGTCATTTTGTGTCATTGGTTGACCATTTAGGTCATTTTCTTCCTCCTTAGGCTTATTCGAATCCAATTAGGGTTTTTAAATAATCTTGTGCATCCAATATGTGATTTTGTGTCATTGGTTGAACATTTAGGTCATTTTGGTCCTCCCTAGGGTTATTCTAATCCAATTAGGGTTTTTAACCAATCTTGTGCATCCAATATGTGATTTTGTGACATTGGTTGAACATTTAGGTCATTTTCGTCCACCCTAGGCTTATTCAAATCCAATTAGGGTTTTTAACCAATCTTGTGCATCCAATATGTGATTTTGTGTCATTTTGTTTCATTGGTTGAACATTTAGGTCATTTTCGTCCTCCCTAGGCTTATTCTAATCCAATTAGGGTTATTAACAAGTCTTGTGCATCCAATATGTGATTTTGTGTCATTGGGTGAACATTTCGGTCATTTTCGTCCTCCCTAGGCTTATTCTAATCCAATTAGGGTTTTTAACCAATCTTGTGCATCCAATATGTGATTTGTGTCATTGATTGAACATTTAGGTCATTTTCGTCCTCCCTAGGCTTATTCTAATCCAATTAGGGTTTTTAACCAATCTTGTGCATCCAATATGTGATTTTCTATCATTTTGTGTCATTGGTTGAACATTTAGGTCATTTTCGTCCTCCCTAGGCTTATTCTAATCCAATTAGGGTTTTTAACCAATCTTGTGCAACCAATATGTGATTTTGTGTCATTTTGTGTCATTGGTTGAACATTTAGGTCATTTTCGTCCTCCCTAGGGTTATTCTAATCCAATTAGGGTTTTTAACCAATCTTGTGCATCCAATATGTGATTTTGTGTCATTTTGTGTCATTGGTTGAACATTTAGGTCATTTTCGTCCTCCCTAGGCTAATTCTAATCCAATTAGGGTTTTTAACCAATCTTGTGCATCCAATATGTGATTTTGTGTAATTTTGGGTCATTGATTGAATATTTAGGTCATTTTCGTCCTCCCTAGGCTTATTCGAATCCAATTAGGGTTTTTAAATAATCTTGTATATCCAATATGTGATTTTGTGTCATTGGTTGAACATTTAGGTCATTTTGGTCCTCCCTAGGGTTATTCTAATCCAATTAGGGTTTTTAACCAATCTTGTGCATCCAATATGTGATTTTGTGTCATTGGTTGAACATTTAGGTCATTTTCGTCCACCCTAGGCTTATTCTAATCCAATTAGGGTTTTTAACCAATCTTGTGCATCCAATATGTGATTTTGTGTCATTGGTTGAACATTTAGGTCATTTTCGTCCTCCCTAGGCCTATTCTAATCCAATTAGGGTTTTTAACCAATCTTGTGCATCCAATATGTGATTTTGTGTCATTGGCTGACAATTTAGGTCATTTTCGTCCTCCCTAGGCTTATCCTAATGCAATTAGGGTTTTTAACCAATCTTGTGCATCCAATATGTGATTTTGTGTAATTTTGTGTCATTGGTTGAACATTTAGGTCATTTTCGTCGTCCCTAGGCTTATTCTAATCCAATTAGGGTTTTTAACCAATCTTGTGCATCCAATATGTGATTTTGTGTCATTGGTTGAACATTTAGGTCATTTTCGTCCTCCCTAGGCTTATTCTAATCCAATTAGGATTTTAACCATCTTGTGCATCCAATATGTGATTTTGTGTCATTGGTTGAACATTTAGGTCATTTTCGTCCTCCCTAGGCTTATTATAATCCAATTAGGGTTTTTAACCAATCTTGTGCATCCAATATGTGATTTTGTGTCATTGGTTGAACATATAGGTCATTTTCGTCCTCCCTAGGCTTATTCTAATACAATTCGGGTTTTTAACCAATCTTGTGCATACAATATGTCATTTTGTGTCATTTTGTGTCATTGGTTGAACATTTGGGTCATTTTCGTCCTCCCTAGGCTTATTCTAATTTATTTAGGGTTTTTAACCAATCTTGTGCATCCAATATGTGATTTTGTGTCATTTTGTGTCATTGGTTGAACATTTAGGTCATTTTCGTCCTCCCTAGGCTTATTCTAATCCAATTAGGGTTTTTAACCAATCTTGTGCATCCAATATGTGATTTTGTGTCATTTTGTGTCATTTAGGTCATTTTCGTCCTCCCTAGGCTTATTCTAATCCAATTAGGGTTTTTAACCAATCTTGTGCATCGAATATGTGATTTTGTGTCATTGGTTGAACATTTAGGTCATTTTTGTCCTCCCTAGGCTTATTCTAATCCAGTTAGGGTTTTTAACCAATCTTGTGCATCCAATATGTGATTTTGTGTCATTTTGTGTCATTGGTTGAACATTTAGGTCATTTTCGTCCTCCCTAGGCTTATTCTAATCCAATTAGGGTTTTTAACCAATCTTGTGCATCCAATATGTGATTTTGTGTCATTTTGTGTCATTGGTTGAACATTTAGGTCATTTTCGTCCTCCCTAAGCTTATTCTAATCCGATTAGGGTTTTTAACCGATCTTGTGCATCCAATATGTGATTTTGTGTCATTGGTTGAACATTTAGGTCATTTTCGTCCTCCCTAGGCTTATTCTAATCCAATTAGGGTTTTTAATTAATCTTGTGCATCCAATATGTGATTTTGTGTCATTGGTTGAACATTTAGGTCATTTTCGTCGTCCCTAGGCTTATTCTAATCCAATTACGGTTTTTAACCAATCTTGTGCATCCAATATGTGATTTTGTGTCATTTTATGTCATTGGTTGAACATTTAGGTCATTTTCGTCCTCCCTAGGCTTATTCTAATCCAATTAGGGTTTTTAACCAATCTTGTGCATCCAATATGTGATTTTGTGTTATTTTGTGTCATTGGTTGAACATTTAGGTCATTTTCGTACTCCCTAGGCTTATTCTAATCCAATTAGGGTTTTTAACCAATCTTGTGCATCCAATATGTGATTTTGTGTCATTGGTTGAACATTTAGGTCATTTTCGTCCTCCCTAGGCTTATTCTAATCCAATTAGGGTTTTTAACCAATCTTGTGCATCCAATATGTGATTTTGTGTCATTTTGTGTCATTGGTTGAACATTTAGGTCATTTTCGTCCTCCCTAGGCTTATTCTAATCGAATTAGGCTTTTTAACCAATCTTGTGCATCCAATACGTGATTTTGTGTCATTTTGTGTCATTTGTTGCACATTTAGGTCATTTTCGTCCTCCGTAGGCTTATTCTACTCCAATTAGGGTTTTTAACCAATCTTGTGCATCCAATATGTGATTTTCTGTCATTTTGTGTCATTGGTTGAACATTTAGGTCATTTTCGTCCTCCCTAGGCTTATTCTAATCCAATTAGGGTTTTTAACCAATCTTGTGCATCCAATATGTGATTTTGTGTCATTTTGTGTCGTTGGTTGAACATATAGATCATTTTCGTCCTCCATAGCCTTATTCTAATCCAATTAGGGTTTTTAACCAATCTTGTGCATCCAATATGTGATTTTGTGTCATTGGTTGAACATTTAGGTCATTTTCGTCCTCCCTAGGCTTATTCTAATCCAATTAGGGTTTTTAACCAATCTTGTGCATCTAATATTTGATTTTGTGTCATTGGTTGAACATTTAGGTCATTTTCGTCCTCCCTAGGCTTATTCTAATCCAATTAGGGTTTTTAACCAATCTTGTGCATCCAATATGTGATTTTGTGTCATTTTGTGTCATTGGTTGAACATTTAGGTCATTTTCGTCCTCCCTAGGCTTATTCTAATCCAATTAGGGTTTTTAACCAATCTTGTGCATCCAATATGTGATTTTGGGTCATTGGTTCAACATTTAGGTCATTTTCGTCCTACCTAGGCTTATTCTAATCCAATTAGGGTTTTTAACCAATCTTGTGCAACCAATATGTGATTTTGTGTCATTTTGTGTCATTGGTTGAACATTTAGGTCATTTTCGTCCTCCCTAGGCTTATTCTAATCCAATTAGGGTTTTTAACCAATCTTGTGCATCCAATATGTGATTTTGTGTCATTTTGTGTCATTGGTTGAACATTTAGGTCATATTCGTCCTCCCTAGGCTTATTCTAATCCAATTAAGGTTTTTAACCAATCTTGTGCATCCAATATGTGATTTTGTGTCATTTTGTGTCATTGGTTGAACATTTAGGTCATTTTCGTCCTCCCTAGGCTTATTCTAATCCAATTAGGGTTTTTAACCAATCTTGTGCATCCAATATGTGATTTTGTGTCATTTTGTGTCATTGGTTGAACATTTAGGTCATTTTCGTCCTCCCTAGGCTTATTCTAATCCAATTAGGGTTTTTAACATATCTTGTGCATCCAATATTTGATTTTGTGTCATTTTGTGTCATTGGTTGAACATTTAGGTCATTTTCGTCCTCCCTAGGCTTATTCTAATCCAATTAGGGTTTTTAACCAATCTTGTGCATCCAATATGTGATTTTGTGTCATTTTGTGTCATTGGTTGAACATTTAGGTCATTTTCGTCCTCCCTAGGCTTATTCTAATCTAATTAGGGTTTTTAACCAATCTTGTGCATCCAATATGTGATTTTGTGTCATTTTGTGTCATTGGTTGAACATTTAGGTCATTTTCGTCTTCCCTAGGCTTATTCTAAACCAATTAAGGTTTTTTACCAATCTTGTGCATCCAATATGTGATTTTGTGTCATTTTGTGTCATTGGTTGAACATGTAGGTCATTTTCGTCCTCCCTAGGCTTATTCTAATCCAATTAGGGTTTTTAACCAATCTTGTGCATCCAATATGTGATTTTGTGTCATTTTGTGTCATTGGTTGAACATTTAGGTCATTTTCGTCCTCCCTAGGCTTATTCTAATCCAATTAGGGTTTTTAACAAATCTTATGCATCCACTATGGGATTTTGTGTCATTGGTTGCACATTTAGGTCATTTTCGTGCTCCCTAGGCTTATTCTAATCCAATTAGGGTTTTTAACCAATCTTGTGCATATAATAAGTGATTTTGTGTCATTGGTATTCCAATTAGGTCATTTTCGTCCTCGCTAGGCTGATACTAATCCAATTAGGGTTTTTAACCAATCTTGTGCATCCAATATGTGATTTTGTGTCATTGGTTGAACATTTAGGTCATTTTCGTCCTCCCTAGGCTTATTCTAATCCAATTAGGGTTTTTAACCAATCTTGTGCATCCAATATGTGATTTTGTGTCATTGGTTGAACATTTAGGTCATTTTCGTCCTCCCTAGGCTTATTCTAATCCAATTAGGGTTTTTAACCAATCTTGTGAATCCAATATGTCATTTTGTGTCATTTTGTGTCATTTGTTGAACATTTAGGTCATTTTCATCCTCCGTAGGCTTATTCTAATCCAATTAGGGTTTTTAACCAATCTTGTGCAGCCAATATGTGATTATCTATCATTTTGTGTCATTGGTTAAACATTTAGGTCATTTTCGTCCTCCCTAGGATTATTATATTCCAATTAGGGTTTTTAACCAATCTTGTGCATCCAATATGTGATTTTGTGTCATTTTGTGTCGTTGGTTGAACATATAGATCATTTTCGTCCTCCATAGGCTTATTCTAATCCAATTAGGGTTTTTAACCAATCTTGTGCATCCAATATGTGATTTTGTGTCATTGGTGGAACATTTAGGTCATTTTCGTCCTCCCTAGGCTTATTCTAATCCAATTAGGGTTTTTAACCAATCTTGTCCATCCAATACGTGATTTTGTATCATTTTGTGTCATTGGTTGAACATTTAGGTCATTTTCGTCCTCCCTAGGCTTATTCTAATCCAATTAGGGTTTTTAACCAATCTTGTGCATCCAGTATGTGATTTTGTGTCATTTTGTGTCATCGATTCAACATTTAGGTCATTTTCGTCCTCCCTAGGCTTATTCTAATCCAATTAGGGTTTTTAACCAATCTTGTGCATCCAATATGTGATTTTGTGTCATTTTGTGTCGTTGGTTGAACATATAGATCATTTTCGTCCTCCGTAGGCTTATTCTAATCCAATTAGGGTTTTTAACCAATCTTGTGCATCCAATATGTGATTTTGTGTCATTGGTTGAACATTTAGGTCATTTTCGTCCTCCCTAGGCTTATTCTAATCCAATTAGGGTTTTTAACCAATCTTGTCCATCCAATATGTGATTTTGTATCATTTTGTGTCATTGGTTGAACATTTAGGTCATTTTCGTCCTCCCTAGGTTTATTCTAATCCAATTAGGGTTTTTAACCAATCTTGTGCATCCAATATGTGATTTTTTGTCATTGGTTGAATATTTAGGTCATTTTTGTCCTCCTTAGGCTTATTCTAATCCAATTAGGGTTTTTAACCAATCTTGTGCATCCAATATGTGATTTTGTGTCATTTTGTGTCATTTGTTGAACATTTAGGTCATTTTCGTCCTCCGTAGGCTTATTCTAATCCAATTAGGGTTTTTAACCAATCTTGAGCATCCAATATGTGATTTTCTGTCATTTTGTGTCATTTGTTGAACATTTAGGTCATTTTCGTCCTCCCTAGGCTTATTCTAATCCAATTAGGGTTTTTAACCAATCTTGTGCATCCAATATGTGATTTTGTGTCATTGGTTGAACATTTAGGTCATTTTCGTGCTCCCTAGGCTTATTCTAATCCAATTAGGGTTTTTAACCAATATTGTGCATCCAATATGTGATTTTGTGTCATTTTGTGTCATTGGGTGAACATTTAGGTCATTTTCGTCCTCCTTAGGCTTATTCTAATCCAATTAGGGTTTTTAACCAATCTTGTGCATCCAATATGTGATTTGTGTCATTGATTGAACATTTAGGTCATTTTCGTCCTCCCTAGTCTTATTCTAATCCAATTTGGGTTTTTAACCAATCTTGTGCATCCAATATGTGATTTTGTGTAATTTTGTATCATTGGTTGAACATTTAGGTCATTTTCGTCCTCCCTAGGCTTATTCTAATCCAATTAGGGTTTTTAACAAATCTTGTGCATCCAATATGTGATTTTGTGTCATTGGTTGAACATTTAGGTCATTTTCGTCCTCCCTAGGCTTATTCTAATCCAATTAGGGTTTTTAACTAATCTTGTGCATCCAATATGTGATTTTGTGTCATTGGATGAACATTTAGGTCATTTTCGTCCTCCCTAGGCTTATTCTAATCCAATAAGGGTTTTTAACCAATCTTGTGCATCCAATATGTGATTTTGTGTCATTCGTTGAACATTTAGGTCATTTTCGTCCTCCCTAGGCTTATTCTAATCCAATTAGGGTTTTTAACCAATCTTGTGCATCCAATATGTGATTTTATGTCATTGGTTGAACATTTAGTTCATTTTCGTCCTCCCTAGGCTTATTCTAATCCAATTAGGGTTTTTAACCAATGTTATGCATCCAATATGTGATTTTGTGTCATTTTGTGTCATTGGTTGAACATTTAGGTCATTTTCGTCCTCCCTAGGCTAATTCTAATCCAATTAGGGTTTTTAACCAATCTTGTGCATCCAATATGTGATTTTGTGTAATTTTGGGTCATTGATTGAATATTTAGGTCATTTTCGTCCTCCCTAGGCTTATTCGAATCCAATTAGGGTTTTTAAATAATCTTGTATATCCAATATGTGATTTTGTGTCATTGGTTGAACATTTAGGTCATTTTGGTCCTCCCTAGGGTTATTCTAATCCAATTAGGGTTTTTAACCAATCTTGTGCATCCAATATGTGATTTTGTGTCATTGGTTGAACATTTAGGTCATTTTCGTCCACCCTAGGCTTATTCTAATCCAATTAGGGTTTTTAACCAATCTTGTGCATCCAATATGTGATTTTGTGTCATTTTGTTTCATTGGTTGAACATTTAGGTCATTTTCGTCCTCCCTACGCTTATTCTAATCCAATTAGGGTTTTTAACAAGTCTTGTGCATCCAATATGTGATTTTGTGTCATTGGGTGAACATTTCGGTCATTTTCGTCCTCCCTAGGCTTATTCTAATCCAATTAGGGTTTTTAACCAATCTTGTGCATCCAATATGTGATTTGTGTCATTGATTGAACATTTAGGTCATTTTCGTCCTCCCTAGGCTTATTCTAATCCAATTAGGGTTTTTAACCAATCTTGTGCATCCAATATGCTATTTTGTGTCATTTTGTGTCATTGGTTGAACATTTAGGTCATTTTCGTCCTCCCTAGGCTTATTCTAATCCAATTAGGGTTTTTAACCAATCTTGTGCATCCAATATGATATTTTGTGTCATTTTGTGTCATTGGTTGAACATTTAGGTCATTTTCGTCCTCCCTAGGCTTATTCTAATCCAATTAGGGTTTTTAACCAATCTTTTGCATCCAATATGTCATTTGTGTCATTGATTGAACATTTAGGTCAATTTCGTCCTCCCTAGGCTTATTCTAATCCAATTAGGGTTTTTAACCAATCTTGTGCATCCAATATGTGATTTTGTGTAATTTTGTGTCATTGGTTGAACATTTAGGTCATTTTCGTCCTCCCTAGGCTTATTCTAATCCAATTAGGGTTTTTAACCAATCTTGTGCATCCAATATGTGATTTTGTGTAATTTTGTGTCATTGGTTGAACATTTAGGTCATTTTCGTCCTCCATAGGCTTATTCTAATCCAATTAGGGTTTTTAACCATTGTTGTGTATCCAATATGTGATTTTGTGTAATTTTGTGTCATTGGTTGAACATTTAGGTCATTTTCATCCTCCCTAGGCTTATTCTAATCCAATTAGGGTTTTTAACCAATCTTATGCATCCAATATGTGATTTTGTGTCATTGGTTGAACATTTAGGTCATTTTCGTCCTCCCTAGGCTTATTCTAATCCAATTAGGGTTTTTAACCAATCTTGTGCATCCAATATGTGATTTTGTGTCATTTTGTGTCATTGGTTGAACATTGAGGTCATTTTTGTCCTCCCTAGGCTTTTTCTAATCCAATTAAGGTTTTTAGCCAATCTTATGCATCCAATATGTGATTTTGTGTCATTTTGTGTCATTGGTTGAACATTTAGGTCATTTTCGTCCTCCCTGGGCTTATTCTAATCCAATTAGGGTTTTTAACCAATCTTGTGCATCCAATATGTGATTTTGTGTCATTGGTTGAACATTTAGGTCATTTTCGTCCTCCCTAGGCTTATTCTAATCCAATTAGGGTTTTTAACCAATCTTGTGCATCCAATATGTGATTTTGTGTCATTTTGTGTCATTGGCTAAACTTTTAGGTCATTTTCGTCCTCCTAGGCTTATTCTAATCCAATTAGGGTTTTTAACCAATCTTGTGCATCCAATATGTGATTTTGTGTCATTTTGTGTCATTGGTTGAACATTTAGGTCATTTTCGTCCTCCCTAGGCTTATTCTAATCCAATTAGGGTTTTTAACCAATCTTGTGCATCCAATATGTGATTTTGTGTCATTTTGTGTCATTGGTTGAACATTTTGGTCACTTTCGTCCTCCCTATGCTTATTCTAATCCAATTAGGGTGTTTAACCAATCTTGTGCTTCCAATATGTGATTTTGTGTCATTTTGTGTCATTGGTTGAACATTTAGGTCATTTTCGTCCTCGCAAGGTTTATTCTAATCCAATTAGGGTTTTTAACCAATCTTGTGCATCCAATATGTGATTTTGTGTCATTTTGTGTCATTTTGTGTCATTGGTTGATCACTTAGGTCATTTTCGTCCTCCCTAGGCTTATTCTAATCCAATTAGGGTTTTTAACCAATCTTGTGCATCCAATATGTGATTTTGTGTCATTTTGTGTCATTGGTTGAACATTTAGGTCATTTTCGTCCTCCCTAGGCTTATTCTAATCCAATTAGGGTTTTTAACCAATCATGAGCATCCAATATGTGATTTTGTGTCATTTTGTGTCATTGGTTGAACATTTAGGTCATTTTCGTCCTCCCTAGGCTTATTCTAATCCAATTAGGGTTTTTAACCAATCTTGTGCATCCAATATGTGATTTTGTGTCATTTTGTGTCATCAGTTGAACATTTAGGTCGTTTTCGTCCTCCCTAGGCTTATTCTAATCCAATTAGGGTTTTCAACCAATTTGTGCATCCAATATGTGATTTTGTGTCATTTTGTGTCATTGGTTGAACATTTAGGTCATTTTCGTCCTCCCTAGGCTTATTCTAATCCAATTAGGGTTTTTAACCAATCTTGTGCATCCAATATGTGATTTTGTGTCATTTTGTGTCATTGGTTGAACATTTAGGTCATATTCGTCCTCCCTAGGCTTATTCTAATCCAATTAAGGTTTTTAACCAATCTTGTGCATCCAATATGTGATTTTGTGTCATTTTGTGTCATTGGTTGAACATTTAGGTCATTTTCGTCCTCCCTAGGCTTATTCTAATCCAATTAGGGTTTTTAACCAATCTTGTGCATCCAATATGTGATTTTGTGTCATTTTGTGTCATTGGTTGAACATTTAGGTCATTTTCGTCCTCCCTAGGCTTATTCTAATCCAATTAGGGTTTTTAACATATCTTGTGCATCCAATATTTGATTTTGTGTCATTTTGTGTCATTGGTTGAACATTTAGGTCATTTTCGTCCTCCCTAGGCTTATTCTAATCCAATTAGGGTTTTTAACCAATCTTGTGCATCCAATATGTGATTTTGTGTCATTTTGTGTCATTGGTTGAACATTTAGGTCATTTTCGTCCTCCCTAGGCTTATTCTAATCCAATTAGGGTTTTGAACCAATCTTGTGCATCCAATATGTGATTTTGTGTCGTTGGTTGAACATTTAGGTCATTTTCATCCTCCCTAGGCTTATTCTAATCCAATTAGGGTTTTTAACCAATCTTGTGCATCCAATATGTGATTTTGTGTCATTGGTTGAACATTTAGGTCATTTTCGTCCTCCCTAGGCTTATTCAAATCCAATTAGGGTTTTTAACCAATCTTGTGCATCCAATATGTCATTTTGTGTCATTTTGTGTCATTGGTTGTACATTAAGGTCATTTTCGTCCTCCCTAGGCTTATTCTAATCCAATTAGGAATTTTAACCAATCTTGTGCATCCAATATGTGATTTTGTGTCATTGGTTGAACATTTAGGTCATTTTCGTCCTCCCTAGACTTATTCTAATCCAATTAGGGTTTTTAACCAATCTTGTGCATCCAATGTGGGATTTTGTGTCATTTTGTGTCATTGGATGAACATTGAGGTCATTTTCGTCCTCCCTAGGGTTATTCTAATCCAATTAGGGTTTTTAACCAATCTTGTGCATCCAATATGTGATTTTGTGTCATTTTGTGTCATTGGTTGAACATTTAGGTCATTTTCGTCCTCCCTAGGCTTATTCTAATCCAATTAGGGTTTTTAACCAATCTTGTGCATCCAATATGTGATTTTGTGTCATTTTGTGTCATTGGTTGAACATTTAGGTCATTTTCGTCCTCCATAGGCTTATTCTAATCCATTTAGGGTTTTTAACCAATCTTGTGCATCCAATATGTGATTTTGTGTCATTGGTTGCACATTTAGGTCATTTTCGTCCTCCCTAGGCTTATTCTAATCCAATTAGGGTTTTTAATCAATCTTGTGCATCCAATATGTGATTTTGTGTCATTTTGTGTCATTGGTTGAACATTTAGGTCATTTTCGTCCTCCCTAGGCTTATTCTAATCCAATTAGGGTTTTTAACCAATCTTGTGCATCCAATATGTGATTTTGTGTCATTTTGTGTCATTTGTTGAACATTTAGGTCATTTTCGTCCTCCGTAGGCTTATTCTAATCCTATTAGGGTTTTTAACCAATCTTGTGCAACCAATATGTGATTTTCTGTCATTTTGTGTCATTGGTTGAACATTCAGGTCATTTTCGTCCTCCCTAGGATTATTATAATCCAATTAGGGTTTTTAACCAATCTTGTGCATCCAATATGTGATTTTGTGTCATTGGTTGAACATTTAGGTCATTTTCGTCCTCCCTAGGCTTATTCTAATCCAATTAGGGTTTTTAACCAATCTTGTGCATCCAATATGTGATTTTGTGTCATTGGTTGAACATTTAGGTCATTTTCGCCCTCCCTAGGCTTATTCTAATCCAATTAGGGTTTTTAACAAATCTTGTGCATCCAATATGTGATTTTGTGTCATTGGTTGAACATTTAGGTCATTTTCGTCCTCCCTAGGCTTATTCTAATCCAATTAGGGTTTTTAAATAATCTTGTGCATCCAATATGTGATTTTGTGTCATTTTGTGTCATTGGTTGAACATTTAGGTCATTTTCGTCCTCCCTAGGCTTATTCTAATGCAATTAGGGTTTTTAACCAATCTTGTGCATCCAATATGTGATTTTGTGTCATTTTGTGTCATTGGTTGGCCATTTAGGTCATTTTCGTCCTCCCTAGGCTTATTCTAATCCAATTAGGGTTTTTAACCAATCTTGTGCATCCAATATGATATTTTGTGTCATTGGTTGAACATTTAGGTCATTTTCGTCCTCCCTAGGCTTATTCGAATCCAATTAGGGTTTTTAAATAATCTTGTGCATCCAATATGTGATTTTGTGTCATTTTGTGTCATAGGTTGAACATTTAGGCCATTTTTTGCCTCCCTAGGCTTATTCTAATCCAATTAGGGTTTTTAACCAATCTTGTGCATCCAATATGTGATTTTGTGTCATTGGTTGAACATTTAGGTCATTTTTGTCCTCCCTAGGCTTATTCTAATCCAATTAGGGTTTTTAACCAATCTTGTGCATCCAATATG
>JBBPBQ010000231.1:0-13160 GCA_037974755.1 Cicer yamashitae | reverse complement strand
TAGGCTTATTCTAATCCAATTAGGATTTTTAACCAATCTTGTGCATCCAATATGTGATTTTGTGTCATTGGTTGAACATTTAGGTCATTTTCGTCCTCCCTAGGCTTATTCTAATCCAATTAGGGTTTTTAACCAATCTTGTGCATCCAATATGTGATTTTGTGTCATTTTGTGTCATTGGTTGAACATTTAGGTAATTTTCGTCCTCCCTAGGCTTATTCTAATCCAATTAGGGTTTTTAACCAATCTTGTGCATCCAATATGTGATTTTGTGTCAGTTTGTGTCATTGGTTGAACATTTAGGTCATTTTCGTCGTCCCTAGGCTTATTCTAATCCAATAAGGGTTTTTGATAAGGATCTCAAGAGCATGAAGATGGTCCATATTTTTAATAAATTAGGATGAACTTTATTTATTTTCATTTGGTTTGTAGTAATTATTAGTTTGCTTTAATTTGGAATTCTAATAGTTTTAATATAGACTTAGTTGATGTTATATGTAAGTGAAGATACTTTACTTCCTTACATTTAGTTTAATTTTATAAAAAAAAAAAATGATGTAAGCCCAATTTGGGCCTAGAGAATGGTGTCACTTATGACCCATTTAGGTTTAGAGATAATTTTACTATAACTATGATTTTGTAACCTTATTGAAGGAATTTTTTTTGGAATGAATTAAAAATTTCTCTAATGAGATTTGTGAGTGAGTTAGGTCTCCTCTTTGAGTTCTTGGATTAGAACTTGTTTGAGTCTTATCAATGGCTTCCTTACCATTGTGGCGATTCTTCATTGGCTTATCAATCATCCTTGATTGTGGCGCCTTCTTCATCTTCTCAACCTAATCCATATTTTGTTTCTTTATAATTTTCGGTTTCCTTTACATCAAACCCTAATTCACAAATTGTGCCAATTTTCGTGTTCAATAACCTGCAATCATATCTCGAGTTCTACAAACTTGTTTTCGGCGATTCAACATCCTAACTTGCGTTTCAGAACGTCATCTTTCACCTCGTTTTGGAATCGGCCGATTCTGAGTTTCGCAGCTCCGTTTATTGCGTTATCCAGCAATACGCGATTTCTGATTCAATCTGTAAGTTTCCAACCTAGAACGATCTTAAAGTGACTCATTACAAATAGGATCATATCAGTTTTTAACCAATCTTGTGCATCCAATATGTGATTTTGTGTCATTTTGTGTCTTTGGTTGAACATTTAGGTCATTTTCGTCGTCCCTAGGCTTATTCTAATATAATTAGGGTTTTTAACCAATCTTGTGCATCCAATATGTGAGTTTGTGTAATTTTGTGTCATTGGTTGAACATTCAGGTCATTTTCGTCCTCCCTAGGCTTATTCTAATCCAATTAGGATTTTTAACCAATCTTGTGCATCCAATATGTGATTTTGTGTCATTGGTTGAACATTTAGGTCATTTTCGTCCTCCCTAGGCTTATTCTAATCCAATTAGGGTTTTTAACCAATCTTGTGCATCCAATATGTGATTTTGTGTCATTTTGTGTCATTGGTTGAACATTTAGGTCATTTTCGTCCTCCCTAGGCTTATTCTAATCCAATTAGGGTTTTTAACCAATCTTTTGCATCTAATATGTGATTTTGTGTGATTTTGTGTCATTGGTTGAACATTTAGGTCATTTTCGTCCTCCCTAGGCTTATTCTAATCCAATTAGGGTTTTTAACCAATCTTTTGCATCTAATATGCGATTTTGTGTCATTTTGTGTCATTGGTTGAACATTTATGTCATTTTCGTCCTCCCTAGTCTTATTCTAATCCAATTAGGGTTTTTAACCAATCTTGTGCATCCAATATGTGATTTTGTGTCATTGGTTAAACATTTTGGTCATTTTCGTCCTCCCTAGGCTTATTCTAATCCAATTAAGGTTTTTAACCAATCTTGTGCATCCAATATGTGATTTTGTGTCATTGGTTGGACATTTAGGTCATTTTCGTCCTCCCTAGGCTTATTCTAATCCAATTAGGGTTTTTAACCAATCTTGTGCATCCAATATGTGATTTTGTGTCATTTTGTGTCATTGGTTGAACATTTAGGTCATTTTCGTCCTCCCTAGGCTTATTCTAATCCAATTAGGGTTTTTAACCAATCTTGTGCATCCAATATGTGATTTTGTGTCATTGGTAATCCAATTAGGTCATTTTCGTCCTCGCTAGGCTTATTCTAATCCAATTAGGGTTTTTAACCAATCTTGTGCATCCAATATGTGATTTTGTGTCATTGGTTGAACATTTAGGTTATTTTCGTCCTCCCTAGGTTTATTCTAATCCAATTAGGGTTTTTAACCAATCTTGTGCATCCAATATGTGATTTTGTGTCATTTTGTGTCATTGGTTGAACATTTAGGTCATTTTCGTCCTCCCTAGGCTTATTCTAATCCAATTAGGGTTTTTAACCAATCTTGTGCATCCAATATGTGATTTTGTGTCATTTTGTGTCATTGGTTGAACATTTAGGTCATTTTCGTCCTCCCTAGGCTTATTCTAATCCAATTAGGGTTTTTAACCAATCTTGAGCATCCAATATGTGATTTTTTGTCATTTTGTGTCATTGGTTGAACATTTAGGTCATTTTCGTCCTCCCTAGGCTTATTCTAATCCAATTAGGATTTTTAACCAATCTTGTGCGTCCAATATGTGATTTTGTGTCATTTTGTGTCATTGGTTGAACATTTAGTTCATTTTCGTTCTCCCTAGGCTTATTCTAATCCAATTAGGGTTTTTAACCAATCTTGTGCATCCAATATGTGATTTTGTGTCATTTTGTGTCATTGGTTGAACATTTAGGTCATTTTCGTCCTCCCTAGGCTTATTCTAATCCAATTAAGATTTTTAACCAATCTTGTGCATCCAATATGTGATTTTGTGTCATTGGTTGAACATTTAGGTCATTTTCGTCCTCCCTAGGCTGATTCAAATCCAATTAGGGTTTTTAACCAATCTTGTGCATCCAATATGTGATTTTGTGTCATTTTGTGTCATCGGTTGAACATTTAGGTCATTTTCGTCCTCCCTAAGCTTATTCTAATCCAATTAGGGTTTTTATCCAATCATGTGCATCCAATATGTGATTTTGTGTCATTGGTTGAACATTTAGGTCATTTTCGTTCTCCCTAGGCTTATTCTAATCCAATTAGGGTTTTTAACCAATCTTGTGCATCCAATATGTGATTTTGTGTCATTTTGTGTCATTGGTTGAACATTTAAGTCATTTTCGTCCTCCTTAGGCTTATTCTAATCCAATTAGGGTTTTTAACCAATCTTGTGCATCCAAAATGTGATTTTGTGTCATTTTGTGTCATTGGTTGAACATTTAGGTCATTTTCTTCCTCCCTAGGCTTATTCTAAGCGAATTAGGGTTTTTAACCAATCTTTTGCATCCAATATGTGATTTTGTGTCATTGGTTGAACATTTAGGTCATTTTCGTCCTCCCTAGGCTTATTCTAATCCAATTAGGGTTTTTAACCAATCTTGTGCATCCAATATGTGATTTTGTGTCATTTTGTGTCATTGGTTGAACATTTAGGTCATTTTCGTCCTCCCTAGGCTTATTCTAATCCAATTAGGGTTTTTAACCAATCTTGTGCAGGCAATATGTGATTTTGTGTCATTGGTTGAACATTTAGGTCATTTTCGTCCTCCCTAGGCTTATTCTAATCCAATTAGGGTTCTTAACCAATCTTGTGAATCCAATATGTGATTTTGTGTCATTGGTTGAACATTTAGGTCATTTTTGTCCTCCCTAGGCTTATTCTAATCCAATTAGGGTTTTTAACTAATCTTGTGCATCCAATATGTGATTTTGTGTCATTGGTTGAACATTTAGGTCATTTTCGTCCTCCCTAGGCTTATTCTAATCCAATTAGTGTTTTTATCAAATCTTGTGCATCCAACAAGTGATTTTGTGTCATTGGTTGAACATTTAGGTCATTTTCGTCCTCCCTAGGCTTATTCTAATCCAATTAGGGTTTTTAACCAATCTTGTGCATCCAATATGTGATTTTGTGTCATTGGTTGAACATTTAGGTCATTTTCGTCCTACCTTGGCTTATTCTAATCCAATTAGGGTTTTTAACCAATCTTGTGCATCCAATATGTGATTTTGTGTCATTGGTTGAACATTTAGGTCATTTTCGTCATCCCTAGGCTTATTCTAATCCAACTAGGGTTTTTAACCAATCTTGTGCATCCAATATGTGATTTTGTGTCATTGGTTGAACATTTAGGTCATTTTCGTCCTCCCTAGGCTTATTCTAATCCAATTAGGGTTTTTAACCAATCTTGTGCATCCAATATGTGATTTTGTGTCATTTTGTGTCATTAGTTGAACATTTAGGTCATTTTCGTCCTCCCTAGGCTGATTCTAATCCAATTAGGGTTTTTAACCAATCTTGTGCATCCAATATGTGAGTTTGTGTAATTTTGTGTCATTGGTTGAACATTTAGGTCATTTTCGTCCTCCCTAGGCTTATTCTAATCCAATTAGGGTTTTTAACCAATCTTGTGCATCCAATATGTGATTTTGTGTCATTTTGTGTCATTGGTTGAACATTTAGGTCATTTTCGTCCTCCCTAGGCTTATTCTAATCCAATTAGGGTTTTTAACCAATCTTGTGCATCCAATATGTGATTTGGTGTCATTGGTTGAAAATTTAGGTCATTTTCGTCCTCCCTAGGCTTATTCTAATCCAATTAGCGTTTTTAACCAATCTTGTGCGTCCAATATGTGATTTTGTGTCATTGGTTGAACATTTAGGTCATTTTCGTCCTCCACAGGCTTATTCTAATCCAATTAGGGTTTTTAACCAATCTTGTGCATCCAATATGTGATTATGTGTTGTTTTGTGTCATTGGTTGAACATTTAGGTCATTTTCGTCCTCCCTAGGCTTATTCTAATCCAATTAGGGTTTTTAACCAATCTTGTGCATCCAATATGTGATTTTGTGTCATTTTGTGTCATTGGTTGAACATTTAGGTCATTTTCGTCCTCCCTAGGCTTATTCTAATCCAATTAGGGTTTTTAACCAATCTTGTGCATCCAATATGTTATTTTGTGTAATTTTGTGTCATTGGTTGAACATTTAGGTCATTTCCGTCGTCCCAGGGCTTATTCTAATCCAATTAGGGTTTTTAACCAATCTTGTGCATCCAATATGATATTTTGTGTCATTTTGTGTCATTGGTTGAACATTTAGGTCATTTTCGTCCTCCCTAGGCTTATTCGAATCCAATTAGGGTTTTTAAATAATCTTGTGCATCCAATATGTGATTTTATGTCATTTTGTGTCATTGGTTGAACATTTAGGTCATTTTCGTCCTCCCTAGGCTTATTCTAATCCAATTAGGGTTTTTAACCAATCTTGTGCATCCAATATGTGATTTTGTTTCATTTTGTGTCATTGGTTGAACATTTAGGTCATTTTCCTCCTCCCTAGCCTTATTCTAATCCAATTAGGATTTTTAACCAATCTTGTGCATCCAATATGTGATTTTGTGTCATTGGTTGAACATTTAGGTCATTTTCGTCCTCCCTAGGCTTATTCTAATCCAATTAGGCGTTTTAACCAATCTTGTGCATCCAATATTTGATTTTGTTTCATTTTGTGTCATTGGTTGAACATTTAGGTCATTTTCGTCATCCCTAGGCTTATTCTAATCCAATTAGGGTTTTTAACCAATCTTGTGCATCCAATATGTGATTTTGTGTAATTTTGTGTCATTGGTTGAACATTTAGGTCATTTTCGTCCTCCCTAGGCTTATTCTAATCCAATTAGGGTTTTTAACCAATCTTGTGCATCCAATATGTGATTTTGAGTCATTGGTTGAACATTTAGGTCATTTTCGTCCTCCCTAGGCTTATTCTAATCCAATTAGGGTTTTTAACCAATCTTGTGCATCCAATATGTGATTTTGTGTCATTTTGTGTCATTGGTTGAACATTTAGGTCATTTTCGTCCTCCCTAGGCTTATTCCAATCCAATTAGGGTTTTTAACCAATCCTTTGCATCCAATATGTGATTTTGTGTCATTTTGTGTCATTGGTTGAACATTTAGGTCATTTTCGTCCTCCCTAGGCTTATTCTAATCCAATTAGGGTTTTTAACCAATCTTGTGCATCCAATATGTGATTTTGTGTCATTTTGTGTCATTGGTTGAACATTTAGGTCATTTTGGTCCTCCCTAGGCTTATTCTAATCCAATTAGGGTTTTTAACCGATCATGTGCATCCAATATGTGATTTTGTGTCATTTTGTGTCATTGGTATAACATTTAGGTCATTTTCGTTTTCCCTAGGCCTATTCTAATCCAATTAGGGTTTTTAACCAATCTTGTGCATGCAATATATAATTTTGTGTCATTTTGTGTCATTGGTTGAACATTTAGGTCATTTTCGTCCTCCCTAGGCTTATTCTAATCCAATTAGGGTTTTTAACCAATCTTGTGCATCCAATATGTGATTTTGTGTCATTTTGTGTCATTGGTTGAACATTTAGGTCATTTTCGTCCTCCCTAGGCTTATTCTAATCCAATTAGGGTTTTTAACCAATCTTGTCCATCCAATATGTGATTTTGTGTCATTTTGTGTCATTTGTTGAACATTTAGGTCATTTTCGTCCTCCCTAGGCTTATTCTAATCCAATTAGGGTTTTTAACCAATCTTGTGCATCCAATATGTGATTTTGTGTCATTTTGTGTCATTGGTTGAACATTTAGGTCATTTTCGTCCTCCCAAGGCTTATTCTACTCCAATTAGGGTTTTTAAACAATCTTGTGCATCCAATACGTGATTTTGTGTCATTGGTTGAACATTTAGGTCATTTTCGTCCTCCCTAGGCTTATTCTAATCCAATTAGGGTTTTTAACCAATCTTGTGCATCCAATATGTGATTTTGTGTCATTGGTTGCACATTTAGGTCATTTTCGTCCTCCCTAGCCTTATTCTAATCCAATTAGGGTTTTTAACAAATCTTGTGCATCCAATATGTGATTTTGTGTCATTGGTTGAACATTTAGGTCATTTTCGTCCTCCCTAGGCTTATTCTAATCCAATTAGGGTTTTTAACCAATCTTGTGCATCCAATATGTGATTTTGTGTCATTTTGTGTCATTGGTTGAACATTTAGGTTATTTTCGTCCTTCCTAGGCTTATTCTAATCCAATTAGGGTTTTTAACCAATCTTGTGCATCCAATATGTGATTTTGTGTCATTGGTTGAACATTTAGGTCATTTTAGTCCTCCCTAGGCTTATTCAAATCCAATTAGGGTTTTTAACCAATCTTGTGCATCCAATATGTGATTTTGTGTCATTTTGTGTCATTGGTTGACTATTTAGGTCATTTTCGTCCTCCCTAGGCTTATTCTAATCCAATTAGGGTTTTTAACCAATCTTGTGCATCCAATATGTGATTTTGTGTCATTGGTTGATCATTTAGGTCATTTTCGTCCTCCCTAGGCTTATTCTAATCCAATTAGGGTTTTTAACCAATCTTGTGCATCCAATATGTGATTTTGTGTCATTTTGTGTCATTGGTTGACCATTTAGGTCATTTTCGTCCTCCCTAGGCTTATTCTAATCCAATTAGGGTTTTTAACCAATCTTGTGCATCCAATATGTGATTTTGTGTCATTCTGTGTCATTGGTTGAACATTTAGGTCATTTTCGTTCTCCCTAGGCTTATTCTAATCCAATTAGGGTTTTTAACCAATCTTGTGCATCCAATATGTGATTTTGTGTCATTGGTTGAACATTTAGGTCTATTTCGTCCTCCCTAGTCTTATTCTAATCCAATTAGGGTTTTTAACCAATCTTGTGCATCCAATATGTGATTTTGTGTCATTGGTTGAACATTTAGGTCATTTTCGTCCTCCCTAGGCTTATTCTAATCCAATTAGGGTTTTTAACCAATCTTGTGCATCCCATATGTGATTTTGTGTCATTGGTTGAACATTTAGGTCATTTTAGTCCTCCCTAGGCTTATTCTAATCCAATTAGGGTTTTTAACCAATCTTGTGCATCCAATATGTGATTTTGTGTCATTGGTTGATCATTTAGGTCATTTTCGTCCTCCCTAGGCTTATTCTAATCCAATTAGGGTTTTTAACCAATCTTGTGCATCCAATATGTGATTTTGTGTAATTTTGTGTCATTGGTTGAACATTTAGGTCATTTTCGTCCTCCCTAGGCTTATTCTAATCCAATTAGGGTTTTTAACCAATCTTGTGCATCCAATATGTGAGTTTGTGTAATTTTGTGTCATTGGATGAATATTTAGGTCATTTTCGTCCTCCCTAGGCTTATTCTAATGCAATTAGGGTTTTTAACCAATCTTGTGCATCCAATATGTGATTTTGTGTCATTTTGTGTCATTGGTTGAACATTTAGGTCATTTTCGTCGTCCCTAGGCTTATTCTAATCCTATTAGGGTTTTTAACCAATCTTGTGCATCCAATATGCGATTTTGTGTAATTTTGTGTCATTGGTTGAACATTTAGGTCATTTTCGTCCTCCCTAGTCTTATTCTAATCCAATTAGGATTTTTAACCAATCTTGTGCATCCAATATGTGATTTTGTGTCATTGGTTGAACATTTAGGTCATTTTCGTCCTCCCTAGGCTTATTCTAATCCAATTAGGGTTTTTAACCAATCTTGTGCATCCAATATGTGATTTTGTGTCATTTTGTGTCATTAGTTGAACATTTAGGTCATTTTCGTCCTCCCTAGGCTTATTCTAATCCAATTAGGGTTTTTAACCAATCTTGTGCATCCAATATGTGATTTAGTGTCCTTTTGTGTCATTGGTTGAACATTTAGGTCATTGTCGTCATCCCTAGGCTTATTCTAATCCAATTAGCGGTTTTAACCAATCTTGTGCATCCAATATGTGATTTTGTGTCATTTTGTGTCATTGGTTGAACATTTAGGTCATTGTCGTCATCCCTAGGCTTATTCTAATCCAATTAGGGGTTTTAACCAATCTTGTGCATCCAATATGTGATTTTGTGTAATTTTATGTCGTTGGTTGAACATTTAGGTCATTTTCGTCCTCCCTAGGCTTATTCTAATCCAATTAGGGTTTTTAACCAATCTTGTGCATCCAATATGTGATTTTGTGTCATTTTGTGTCATTAGTTGAACATTTAGGTCATTTTCGTCCTCCCTAGGCTTATTCTAATCCAATTAGGGTTTTTAACCAATCTTGTGCATCCAATATGTGATTTAGTGTCATTTTGTGTCATTGGTTGAACATTAAGGTCATTGTCGTCATCCCTAGGCTTATTCTAACTCAATTAGGGGTTTTAACCAATCTTGTGCATCCAATATGTGATTTTGTGTAATTTTGTGTCATTGGTTGAACATTTAGGTCATTTTCGTCCTCCCTAGGCTTATTCTAATCCAATTAGGGTTTTTAACCAATCTTGTGCATCCAATATGTGATTTTGTGTAATTTTGTGTCATTGGTTGAACATTTAGGTCATTTTCGTCCTCCCTAGGCTTATTCTAATCCAATTAGGCTTTTTAACCAATCTTGTGCATCCAATATGTGATTTTGAGTCATTGGTTGAACATTTAGGTCATTTTCGTCCTCCCTAGGCTTATTCTAATCCAATTAGGGTTTTTAACCAATCTTGTGCATCCAATATGTGATTTTGTTTCATTTTGTGTCATTGGTTGAACATTTAGGTCATTTTCGTCCTCCCTAGGCTTATTCTAATCCAATTAGGGTTTTTAACCAATCTTGTGCATCCAATATGTGATTTTGTGTCATTTTATGTCTTTGGTTGAACATTTACGTCATTTTTGTCCTCCCTAGGCTTATTCTAATCCAATTAGGGTTTTTAACCAATCTTGTGCATCCAATATGTGATTTTGTGTAATTTTGTGTCATTGGTTGAACATTTAGGTCATTTTCGTCCTCCCTAGGCTTATTCTAATCCAATTAGGGTTTTTAACCAATCTTGTGCATCCAATATGTGATTTTGTGTAATTTTGTGTCATTGGTTGAACATTTAGGTCATTTTCGTCCTCCCTAGGCTTATTCTAATCCAATTAGGGTTTTTAACCAATCTTGTGCATCCAATATGTGATTTTGTTTCATTTTGTATCATTGGTTGAACATTTAGGTCATTTTCGTCATCCCTAGGCTTATTCTAATCCAATTAGGGTTTTTAACCAATCTTGTGCATCCAATATGTGATTTTGTGTAATTTTGTGTCATTGGTTGAACATTTAGGTCATTTTCGTCCTCCCTAGGCTTATTCTAATCAAATTAGGGTTTTTAACCGATCTTGTGCATCCAATATGTGATTTTGTGTCATTGGTTGAACATTTAGGTCATTTTAGTTTTCCATAGATTAGGGTTTTTAACCAATCTTGTGCATCCAATATGTGATTTTGTGTCATTTTGTGTCATTGGTTGAACATTTAGGACATTTTCGTCCTCCCTAGGCTTATTCAAATCCAATTAGGGTTTTTAACCAATCTTGTGCATCCAATATGTGATTTTGTGTCAATGATTGAACATTTAGGTCATTTTCGTCCTCCCTAGGCTTATTCTAATCCAATTAGGGGTTTTAACCAATCTTGTGCATCCAATATGTGATTTTGTGTAATTTTGTGTCATTGGTTGAACATTTAGGTCATTTTCGTCCTCCCTAGGCTTATTCTAATCCAATTAGGGTTTTTAACCAATCTTGTGCATCCAATATGTAATTTTGTGTCATTTTGTGTCATTAGTTGAACATTTAGGTTATTTTCGTCCTCCCTAGGCTTATTCTAATCCAATTAGGGTTTTTAACCAATCTTGTGCATCCAATATGTGATTTAGTGTCATTTTGTGTCATTGGTTGAACATTTAGGTCATTGTCGTCATCCCTAGGCTTATTCTAATCCAATTAGCGGTTTTAACCAATCTTGTGCATCCAATATGTGATTTAGTGTCATTTTGTGTCATTGGTTGAACATTTAGGTCATTGTCGTCATCCCTAGGCTTATTCTAATTCAATTAGGGGTTTTAACCAATCTTGTGCATCCAATATGTGATTTTGTGTAATTTTATGTCGTTGGTTGAACATTTAGGTCATTTTCGTCCTCCCTAGGCTTATTCTAATCCAATTAGGGTTTTAACCAATCTTGTGCATCCAATATGTGATTTTGTGTCATTGGTTGAACATTTAGGTCATTTTCGTCCTCCCTAGGCTTATTCTAATGCAATTAGGGTTTTTAACCAATCTTATGCATCCAATATGTGATTTTGTGTCATTTTGTATCATTGGTTGAACATTTAGGTCATTTTCGTCGTCCCTAGGCTTATTCTAATCCTATTAGGGTTTTTAACCAATCTTGTGCATCCAATATGCGATTTTGTGTAATTTTGTGTCATTGGTTGAACATTTAGGTCATTTTCGTCCTCCCTAGTCTTATTCTAATCCAATTAGGATTTTTAACAAATCTTGTGCATCCAATATGTGATTTTGTGTCATTGGTTGAACATTTAGGTCATTTTCGTCCTCCCTAGGCTTATTCTAATCCAATTAGGGTTTTTAACCAATCTTGTGCATCCAATATGTGATTTTGTGTCATTTTGTGTCATTGATTGAACATTTAGATCATTTTCGTCCTCCTGGGGCTTATTCTAATCCATTTAGAGTTTTTAACCAATCTTGTGCATCCAATATGTGATTTTGTGTCATTGGTTGAACATTTAGGTCATTTTCGTCCTCCCTAGGCTTATTCTAATCCAATTAGGGTTTTTAACCAAACTTGTGCATCCAATATGTGATTTTGTTTCATTTTGAATCATTGGTTGAACATTTAGGTCATTTTAGTCCTCCCTAGGCTTATTCTAATGCAATTACGGTTTTTAACCAATCTTGTGCATCCAATATGTGATTTTGTGTCATTGGTTGAACATTTAGGTCATTTTCGTCCTCCCTAGGCTTATTCTAATCCAATTAGGGTTTTTAACCAATCTTGTGCATCCAATATGTGATTTTGTGTCATTTTGTGTCATTGGTTGAACATTTAGGTCATTTTCGTCCTCCCTAGACTTATTCTAATCCAATTATGGTTTTTAACCAATCATGTGCATCCAATATGTGATTTTGTGTCATTTTGTGTTATTGGTTGATCATTTAGGTCATTTTCGTCCTCCCTAGGCTTATTCTAATCCAATTAGGGTTTTTAACCAATCTTGTGCATCCAATATGTGATTTTGTGTCATTGGTTGAACTTTTAGGTCAATTTCGTCCTCCCTAGGCTTATTCTAATCCAATTAGGGTTTTTAACCAATCTTGTGCATCCAATATGTGATTTTGTGTCATTGGTTGAACATTTAGGTCATTTTCGTCCTCCCTAGGCTTATTCTAATCCAATTAGGGTTTTTAACCAATCTTGTGCATCCAATATGTGATTTTGTGTCATTTTGTGTCATTTGTTGAACATTTAGGTCATTTTCGTCCTCCCTAGGCTTATTCTAATCGAATTAGGGTTTTTAACCAATCTTGTGCATCCAATACGTGATTTTGTGTCATTTTGTGTCATTTGTTGCACATTTAGGTCATTTTCGTCCTCCGTAGGCTTATTCTACTCCAATTAGGGTTTTTAACCAATCTTGTGCATCCAATATCTGATTTTCTGTCATTTTGTGTCATTGGTTGGACATTTAGGTCATTTTCATCCTCCATAGGCTTATTCTAATCCAATTATGGTTTATAACCAATCTTGTGCATCCAATATGTGATTTTGTGTCATTGGTTGAACATTTAGGTCATTTTCGTCCTCCCTAGGCTTATTCTAATCCAATTAGGGTTTTTAACCAATCTTGTGCATCCAATATGTGATTTTGTGTAATTTTGTGTCATTAGTTGAACATTTAGGTCATTTTCGTCCTCCCTAGGCTGATTCTAATCCAATTAGGGTTTTTAACCAATCTTGTGCATCCAATATGTGATTTAGTGTCCTTTTGTGTCATTGGTTGAACATTTAGGTCATTGTCGTCATCCCTAGGCTTATTCTAATCCAATTAGCGGTTTTAACCAATCTTGTGCATCCAATATGTGATTTAGTGTCATTTTGTGTCATTGGTTGAACATTTAGGTCATTGTCGTCATCCCTAGGCTTATTCTAAT
>JBBPBQ010000230.1:0-13160 GCA_037974755.1 Cicer yamashitae | reverse complement strand
CAAAATCACATACTGGATGCACAAGATTGGTTAAAAACCCTAATTGGATTAGAATAAGCCTAGGGAGGACGAAAATGACCTAAATGTTCAACCAATGACACAAAATGACACAATCACATATTGGTTGCACAAGATTGGTTAAAAACGCTAATTGGATTAGAATAAACCTAGGGAGGACGAAAATGACTTAAATGTTCAACCAATGACACAAAATCACATTTTGGACGCACAAGATTTGTTAAAAACCCTAATTGGATTAGAATAAGCCTAGGGAGGACGAAAATGACCTAAATGTTCAACCAATGACACAAAATGACACGAAATCACATATTGGATGCACAAGATTGGTTAAAAACCCTAATTGGATTAGAATAAGCCTAGGGAGGACGAAAATGACCTAAATGTTCAACCAATGACATATATCACATATTGGAAGCACAAGATTGGTTAAAAACCCTAATTGGATTAGAATAAGCCTAGGGAGGACGAAAATGACCTAAATGTTCAACCAATGACACAAAATCACATATTGGATGCACAAGATTGGTTAAAAACCCTAATTGGATTAGAATAAACCTAGGGAGGACGAAAATGACCTAAATGTTTAACCAATGACACAAAATCACATATTGGATGCACAAGATTGGTTAAAAACCCTAATTGGATTAGAATAAGCCTAGGGAGGACGAAAATGACCTAAATGTTCAACCAATGACAAAAAATGACACAAAATCACATATTGGATGCACAAGTATGGTTAAAAACCCTAATTGGATTAGAATAAGCCTAGGGAGGACGAAAATGACCTAAATGTTCAACCAATGACACAAAATCACATATTGGATGCACAAGATTGGTTAAAAACCCTAATTGGATTAGAATAAGGCTATGGAGGACGAAAATGATCTATATGTTCAACCAACGACACAAAATGACACAAAATCACATACTGGATGCACAAGATTGGTTAAAAACCCTAATTGGATTAGAATAAGCCTAGGGAGGACGAAAATGACCTAAATGTTCAACCAATGACACAAAATCACATATTGGATGCACAAGATTGGTTAAAAACCCTAATTGGATTAGAATAAGCCTAGGGAGGACGAAAATGACCTAAATGTTCAACCAATGACACAAAATGACAGAAAATCACATATTGGATGCACAAGATTGGTTAAAAACCCTAATTGGATTAGAATAAGCCTATGGAGGACGAAAATGATCTATATGTTCAACCAACGACACAAAATGAAACAAAATCACATATTGGATGCACAAGATTGGTTTAAAACCCTAATTGGATTAGAATAAGCCTAGGGAGGACGAAAATGACCTAAATGTTCAACCAATGACACAAAATCACATATTGGATGCACAAGATTGGTTAAAAACCCTAATTGGATTAGAATAAGGCTAGGGAGGACGAAAATGACCTAAATGTTCAACCGATGACACAAAATCACATATTGGAAGCACAAGATTGGTTAAAAACCCTAATTGGATTAGAATAAGCCTAGGGAGGACGAAAATGACCTAAATGTTCAACCAATGACACAAAATGACACAAAATCACATATTGGATGCACAAGATTGGTTAAAAACCCTAATTGGATTAGAATAAGCCTAGGGAGGACGAAAATGACAAAAATGTTCAACCAATGACACAAAATCACATATTGGATGCACAAGGTTGGTTAAAAACCCTAATTGGATTAGAATAAGCCTAGGGAGGACGAAAATGACCTAAATGTTCAACCAATGACACAAAATCACATATTGGATGCACAAGATTGGTTAAAAACCCTAATTGGATTAGAATAAGCCTAGGAGGACGAAAATTACCTAATTGGATTACTGATGACAGAAAATCACTTATTATATGCACAAGATTGGTTAAAAACCCTAATCGGATTAGAATAAGCCTAGGGAGGACAAAAATGACCTAAATGTGCAACCAATTACACAAAATCACATATTGGATGCACAAGATTGGTTAAAAACCCTAATTGCATTAGAACAAGCATAGGGAGGACGAAAATGACCTAAATGTTCAACCAATGACACAAAATGACACAAAATCACATATTGGATGCACTAGATTGGTTAAAAACCCTAATTGGATTAGAATAAGCCTAGGGAGGACGAAAATGACCTAAATGTTCAACCAATGACACAAAATCACATATTGGATGCACAAGATTGGTTAAAAACCCTAATTGGATTAGAATAAGCCTAGGAGGACGAAAATTACCTAATTGGATTACCGATGACAGAAAATCACTTATTATATGCACAAGATTGGTTAAAAACCCTAATTGGATTAGAATAACCCTAGGGAGGACAAAAATGACCTAAATGTAAAACCAATTACACAAAATCACATATTGGATGCACAAGATTGGTTAAAAACCCTAATTGGATTAGAATAAGCCTAGGGAGAACGAAAATGACCTAAATGTGCAACCAATGACACAAAATCACATATTGGATGCACAAGATTGGTTAAAAACCCTAATTGGATTAGAATAAGCCTAGGGAGGACGAAAATGACCTAATTGGATTACCAATGACATAAAATCACTTATTATATGCACAAGATTGGTTAAAAACCCTAATTGGATTAGAATAAGCCTAGGGAGGACGAAAATGACCTAAATGTTCAACCAATGACACAAAATCACATATTGGATGCATAAGATTGGTTAAAAACCCTAATTGGATTAGAATAAGCCTAGGGAGGATGAAAATGACCTAAATGTTCAACCAATGACACAAAATTACACAAAATCACATATTGGATACACAACAATGGTTAAAAACCCTAATTGGATTAGAATAAGCCTATGGAGGACGAAAATGACCTAAATGTTCAACCAATGACACAAAATTACACAAAATCACATATTGGATGCACAAGATTGGTTAAAAACCCTAATTGGATTAGAATAAGCCTAGGGAGGACGAAAATGACCTAAATGTTCAACCAATGACACAAAATTACACAAAATCACATATTGGATGCACAAGATTGGTTAAAAACCCTAATTGGATTAGAATAAGCCTAGGGAGGACGAAAATGACCTAAAGGTTCAACCAATGACACAAAATCACATATTGGTTGCAAAAGATTGGTTAAAAACCCTAATTGGATTAGAATAAGCCTAGGGAGGACGAAAATGACCTAAATGTTCAACCAATGACGTAAAATCACATATTGGATGCACAAGATTGGTTAAAAACCCTAATTGGATTAGAATAAGCCTAGGGAGGACGAAAATGACCTAAATGTTCAACCAATGACACAAAATGACACAAAATCACATATTGGATGCACAAGATTGGTTAAAAACCCTAATTGGATTAGAATAAGACTAGGGAGGACGAAAATGACCTAAATGTTCAACCAATGACACAAAATCAAATATTGGATGCACAAGATTGGGTAAAAACACTAATTGGATTAGAATAAGCCTAGGGAGGACGAAAATGACCTAAATGTTCAACCAATGACACAAAATTACACAAAATCACATATTGGATGCACAAGATTGGTTAAAAACCCTAATTGGATTAGAATAAGCCTAGGGAGGACGAAAATGACCTAAATGTTCAACCAATGACACAAAATGACACAAAATCACATATTGGATGCACAATATTATTTAAAAATCCTAATTGGATTCGAATAAGCCTAGGGAGGACGAAAATGACCTAAATGTTCAACCAATGACACAAAATGACACAAAATCACATATTGGATGCACAAGATTGGTTAAAAACCCTAATTGGATTAGAATAAACCTAGAGAGGACGAAAATGACCTAAATGTTCAACCAATGACACAAAATCACATTTTGGATGCACAAGATTGGTTAAAAACCCTAATTGGATTAGAATAAGCCTAGGGAGGACGAAAATGACCTAAATGTTCAACCAATGACACAAAATGACACAAAATCACATATTGGTTGCACAAGATTGGTTAAAAACCCTAATTGGATTAGAATAAACCTAGGGAGGACGAAAATGACTTAAATGTTCAACCAATGACACAAAATCACATTTTGGATGCACAAGATTGCTTAAAAACCCTAATTGGATTAGAATAAGCCTAGGGAGGACGAAAATGACCTAAATGTTCAACCAATGACACAAAATGACACGAAATCACATATTGGATGCACAATATTATTTAAAAACCCTAATTGGATTCGAATAAGCCTAGGGAGGACGAAAATGACCTAAATGTTCAACCAATCACACAAAATGACACAAAATATCATATTGGATGCACAAGATTGGTTAAAAAACCTAATTGGATTAGAATAAGCCTAGGGAGGACGAAAATGACCTCAATGTTTAACCAATGACACAAAATTACACAAAATCACATATTGGATGCACAAGATTGGTTAAAAACCCTAATTGGATTAGAATAAGCCTAGGGAGGACGAAAATGACCTCAATGTTTAACCAATGACACAAAATTACACAAAATCACAGATTGGATGCACAAGATTGGTTAAAAACCCTAATTGGATTAGAATAAGCCTAGGGAGGACGAAAATGACCTAAATGTTCAACCAATGACACAAAATGACACAAAATCACATATTGGTTGCAAAAGATTGGTTAAAAACCCTAATTGGATTAGAATAAGCCTAGGGAGGACGAAAATGACCCAAATGTTCAAACAATGACACAAAATTACACAAAATCACATATTGGATGCACAAGATTGGTTAAAAACCCTAATTGGATTAGAATAAGCCTAGGGAGGACGAAAATGACCTAAATGTTCAACCAATGACACAAAATGACACAAAATCACATGTTGGTTGCAAAAGATTGGTTAAAAACCCTAATTGGATTAGAATAAGCCTAGGGAGGACGAAAATGACCTAAATGTTCAACCAATGACACAAAATTACACAAAATCACATATTGGATGCACAAGATTGGTTAAAAACCCTAATTGGATTAGAATAAGCCTAGGGAGGACGAAAATGACCTAAATGTTCAACCAATGACACAAAATGACACAAAATCACATATAGGATGCACAAGATTGGTTAAAAACCCTAATTGGATTAGAATAAGGCTAGGGAGGACGAAAATGACCTAAATGTTCAACGAATGACACAAAATCACATATTGGATGCACAAGATTGGTTAAAAACCCTAATTGGATTAGAATAAGCCTAGGGAGGATGAAAATGACCTAAATGTTCAACCAACGACACAAAATCACATATTGGATGCACAAGATTGGTTAAAAACCCTAATTGGATTAGAATAAGCCTAGGGAGGACGAAAATGACCTAAATGTTCAACCAATGACACAAAATGACACAAAATCACATACTGGATGCACAAGATTGGTTAAAAACCCTAATTGGATTAGAATAAGCCTAGGGAGGATGAAAATGACCTAAATGTTCAACCAATGACACAAAATGACAAAAAATCACATATTGGTTGCACAAGATTGGTTAAAAACCCTAATTGGATTAGAATAAGCCTAGGGAGGACAAATATGACCTAAATGTTCAACCAATGACACAAAATTACACAAAATCACATATTGGATGCACAAGATTGGTTAAAAACCCTAATTGGATTAGAATAAGCCTAGGGAGGACGAAACTGACCTAAATGTTCAACCAATGACACAAAATGACACAAAATCACATGTTTGTTGCAAAAGATTGGTTAAAAACCCTAATTGGATTAGAATAAGCCTAGGGAGGACGAAAATGACCTAAATGTTCAACCAATGTGATAAGGATCTCAAGAGCATGAAGATGATCCATATTTTTAATAAATTAGGATGAACTTTATTTATTTTCATTTGGTTTGTAATAATTATTAGTTTGCTTTAATTTGGAATTCTAATAGTTTTAATATAGACTTAGTTGATGTTATATGTAAGTGAAGATACTTTACTTCCTTACATTTAGTTTAATTTTATAAAAAAAAAATGATGTAAGCCCAATTTGGGCCTAGAGAATGGTGTCACTTATGACCCATTTAGGTTTAGAGATAATTTTACTATAACTATGATTTTGTAACCTTATTGAAGGGATTTTTTGGAATGAATTAAAAATTTCTCTAATGAGATTTGTGAGTGAGTTAGGTCTCCTCTTTGAGTTCTTGGATTAGAACTTGTTTGAGTCTTATCAATGGCTTCCTTACCATTGTGGCGATTCTTCATTGGCTTATCAATCATCCTTGATTGTGGCGCCTTCTTCATCTTCTCAACCTAATCCATATTTTGTTTCTTTATAATTTTCGGTTTCCTTTACATCAAACCCTAATTCACAAATTGTGCCAATTTTCGTGTTCAATAACCTGCAATCATATCTCGAGTTCTACAAACTTGTTTTCGGCGATTCAACATCCTAACTTGCGTTTCGGAACGTCATCTTTCACCTCGTTTTGGAATCGGCCGATTCGGAGTTTCGTAGCTCTGTTTATTGCGTTCTCCAGCAATACGCGATTTTCGTTCCAATCTGTAAGTTTCCAACCTAGAACGATCCTTTATAGTGATTCATGACAAATAGGATCATATCACCTAGGGAGGACGAAAATGACCTAAATGTTCAACCAATGACACAAAATCACATATTGGATGCACAAGATTGGTTAAAAACCCTAATTGGATTAGAATAAGCCTAGGGAGGACGAAAATGACCTAAATGTTCAACCAATGACACAAAATGACACAAAATCACATATTGGATGCACAAGATTGGTTAAAAACCCAAATTGGATTAGAATAAGCCTAGGGAGGACGAAAATGACCTAAATGTTCAACCAATGACACAAAATGACACAAAATCACATATTGGATGCACAAGATTGGTTAAAAACCCTAATTGGATTATAATAAGCCTAGGGAGGACGAAAATGACCTAAATGTTCAACCAATGACACAAAATCACATATTGGATGCACAAGATTGGTTAAAAACCCTAATTGGATTAGAATAAGCCTAGGGAGGACGAAAATGACCTAAATGTTCAACCAATGACACAAAATGACACAAAATCACATATTTGATGCACAAGATTGGTTAAAAACCCTAATTGGATTAGCATAATCCTAGGGAGGACAAAAATGACCTCAATGTTCAACCAATGACACAAAATAACATATTGGATGCACAAGATTGGTTAAAAACCCTAATTGGATTAGAATAAGCCTAGGGAGGACGAAAATGACCTAAATGTTCAACCAATGACACAAAATGACACAAAATCACATATTGGATGCACCAGATTGGTTAAAAACACTAATTGGATTAGAATAAGCCTAGGGAGGACGAAAATGACCTAAATGTTCAACCAATGACACAAAATCACATATTGGATGCACAAGTTTGGTTAAAAACCCTAATTGGATTAGAATAAGCCTAGGGAGGACGAAAATGACCTAAATGTGCAACCAATGACACAAAATCACATATTGGATGCACAAGATTGGTTAAAAACCCTAATTGGATTAGAATAAGCCTAGGTAGGACGAAAATGACCTAAATGTTCAACCAATGACACAAAATCACATATTGGATGCACAAGATTGGTTAAAAACCCTAATTGGATTAGAATAAGCCTAGGTAGGACGAAAATGACCTAAATGTTCAACCAATGACACAAAATGACACGAAATCACATATTGGATGCACAAGATTGGTTAAAAACCCTAATTGGATTAGAATAAGCCTAGGGAGGACGAAAATGACCTAAATGTTCAACCAATGACACAAAATGACACAAAATCACATTTTGGATGCACAAGATTGGTTAAAAACCCTAATTGGTTTAGAATAAGCCAAGGGAGGACGAAAATGACCTAAATGTTCAACCAATGACACAAAATGGCATAAAATCACATATTGGATTCACAAGATTGGTTAAAAACCCTAATTGGATTAGAATAAGCCTAGGGAGGACGAAAATGACCTAAATGTTCAACCAATAACACAAAATGACACAAAATCACATATTGGATGCACAAGATTGGTTAAAAACCCTAATTGGATTAGAATAAGCCTAGGGAGGACGAAAATGACCTAAATGTTCAACCAACGACACAAAATGACACAAAATCACATATTGGATGCACAAGATTGGTTAAAAACCCTAATTGGATTAGAATAAGCCTAGGGAGGACGAAAATGACCTAAATGTTCAACGAATGACACAAATTCACATATTGGATGCACAAGATTGGTTAAAAACAGTAATTGTATTAGAATAAGCCTAGTGATATGATCCTATTTCTCATGAATCACTATAAGGATCGTTCTAGGTTGGAAACTTACAAATTGGATCCAAAACCGCGTATTGCTGGATAACGCAATAAACGGAGCTGCGAAACTCAGAATCGGCCGATTCCAAAACGAGGTGAAAGATGACGTTCTGAAACGCAAGTTAGGATGTTGAATCGCCGAAAACAAGTTTGTAGAACTCGAGATATGATTGCAGGTTATTGAACACGAAAATTGGCACAATTTGTGAATTAGGGTTTGATGTAAAGGAAACCGAAAATTATAAAGAAACAAAATATGGATTAGGTTGAGAAGATGAAGAAGGCGCCACAATCAAGGATGATTGATAAGCCAATGAAGAATCGCCACAATGGTAAGGAAGCCATTGATAAGACTCAAACAAGTTCTAATCCAAGAACTCAAAGAGGAGACCTAACTCACTCACAAATCTCATTAGAGAAATTATTAATTCATTCCAAAAAAAATCCCTTCAATAAGGTTACAAAATCATAGTTATAGTAAAATTATCTCTAAACCTAAATGGGTCATAAGTGACACCATTCTCTAGGCCCAAATTGGGCTTACATCATTTTTTTTTTTTATAAAAATAAACTAAATGTAAGGAAGCAAAGTATCTTCACTTACATATAACATCAACTAAGTCTATATTAAAACTATTAGAATTCCAAATTAAAGCAAACTAAGAATTATTACAAACCAAATGAAAATAAATAAAGTTCATCCTAATTTATTAAAAATATGGATCATCTTCATGCTCTTGAGATCCTTATCACAAAATGACACAAAATCACATATTGGATGCACAAGATTGGTTAAAAACCCTAATTGGATTAGAATAAGCCTAGGGAGGACGAAAATGACCTAAATGTTCAACCAATGACACAAAATCACATATTGGATGCACAAGATTGGTTAAAAACCCTAATTGGATTAGAATAAGCCTAGGGAGGACGAAAATGACCTAAATGTTCAACCAATGACAGAAAATCACATATTGGATGCACGAGATTGGTTAAAAACCCTAATTGGATTAGAATAAGCCTAGGGAGGACGAAAATGACCTAAATGTTCAACCAATGACACAAAATCACATATTGGATGCACAAGATTGGTTAAAAACCCTAATTGGATTAGAATAAGCCTAGGGAGGACGAAAATGACCTAAATGTTCAACCAATGACACAAAATCACATATTGGATGCACAAGATTGGTTAAAAACCCTAATTGGAATAGAAAAAGCCTAGAGAGGACGAAAATGACCTAAATGTTCAACCAATGACACAAAATGACACAAAATCATGTATTGGATGCACAAGATTGTTTAAAAACCCTAATTGGATTAGAATAAGCCTTGGGAGGACGAAAATGACCTAAATGTTCAACCAATGACACAAAATGACACAAAATCACATATTGGATGCACAAGATTGGTTAAAAACACTAATTGGATTAGAATAAGCCTAGGGAGGACGAAAATGACCTAAATGTTCAACCAATGACACAAAATTACACAAAATCACATATTGGATGCACAAGATTGGTTAAAAACCCTAATTGGATTAGAATAAGCCTAGGGATGACGAAAATGACCTAAATGTTCAACCAATGACACAAAATTACACAAAATCATATATTGGATGCACAAGATTGGTTAAAAACCCTAATTGGATTAGAATAAGCCTAGGGAGGACGAAAATGACCTAAATGTTCAACCAATGTGATAAGGATCTCAAGAGCATGAAGATGATCCATATTTTTAATAAATTAGGATGAACTTTATTTATTTTCATTTGGTTTGTAATAATTATTAGTTTGCTTTAATTTGGAATTCTAATAGTTTTAATATAGACTTAGTTGATGTTATATGTAAGTGAAGATACTTTACTTCCTTACATTTAGTTTAATTTTATAAAAAAAAAATGATGTAAGCCCAATTTGGGCCTAGAGAATGGTGTCACTTATGACCCATTTAGGTTTAGAGATAATTTTACTATAACTATGATTTTGTAACCTTATTGAAGGGATTTTTTTTTGGAATGAATTAAAAATTTCTCTAATGAGATTTGTGAGTGAGTTAGGTCTCCTCTTTGAGTTCTTGGATTAGAACTTGTTTGAGTCTTATCAATGGCTTCCTTACCATTGTGGCGATTCTTCATTGGCTTATCAATCATCCTTGATTGTGGCGCCTTCTTCATCTTCTCAACCTAATCCATATTTTGTTTCTTTATAATTTTCGGTTTCCTTTACATCAAACCCTAATTCACAAATTGTGCCAATTTTCGTGTTCAATAACCTGCAATCATATCTCGAGTTCTACAAACTTGTTTTCGGTGATTCAACATCCTAACTTGCGTTTCGGAACGTCATCTTTCACCTCGTTTTGGAATCGGCCGATTCCGAGTTTCCTAGCTCTGTTTATTGCGTTCTCCAGCAATACGCAATTTTCGTTCCAATCTGTAAGTTTCCAACCTAGAACGATCTTAAAGTGACTCATTACAAATAGGATCATATCATTTGGTATCAGAGCTTGTCTCTAGGTTTGGAATTGAGTAAAATTTTGTTTATGCATTTTTTTGGTGAAACATAAATTGCTAGTTGTGTTGGTTTTATTTGAATTGCTATCATTACTTAATTTTTGTGTTGCTGCAAATTAAAAAAAAAAAAAAAAATTGTGTTGTTAAAATTATTGCATACTACCTGTTTGACAAAATTCCTAAGTATGTCATATCCTCAATATATTCGAGATTTTGTATTGGATCCGGAGTATGTGAAATATCTATACGAAAATGGATATGCAAAACAAGCAAGAAAAGTAGAGAAGCTAGCCTTGAGAGAGAAAGAGAAAATCAAAGAAAAGAAAGAAGAAGAGGAGAAATATTTGAGAGACAAAGGGCAAAAAATTGACTCCAATTATTTGTCTAATTTTAATAATTCTCTATTGCAAGTGTTTGAAAAAGTGTCTCCAAATGAAGAATGTCATCAATATATTGAAATTGAAAGTAAAGAGAAAGATGATGGTAAAATTGAAGGTCTCTTTAAACAAGAAAGTGAGGTAAATGAAGCAATGTTAGTGTTTGAAGATGATTATTCAAAGGTTCCTCAAAAGGATGCTTACAAGGAAATTATTGAGTCACCATTTTTTTGTGATGAAGAGAATGTTCAAGAAACTCAACTTGCTTTGAAGGCTTTGCAAATACAAAGTAACATATTGTTTGCCACAAATTTCAATCCAAAGAAGGTAAATTTGGCTATGAATGACAACTTCAAAAGGTATAACTTTATTACCATCTTTAGAATTTCTTACCTTTACCATAAATGTACTAAGATGTTAATTGTTCAAGATGAAAATGTGATTCACCGACTTATCACATTTGGCAACTTTTCCAAATTTTCATATGACCCCGGTGGATATGATGAGTTTGTGGTTTGATTGGATTATATCTTCATGTACGATATAATGGAGCTTAAATTCGAGGTCGAATTTCTTCAAGAAGGAGAGAATGATAAGGATCTCAAGAGCATGAAGATGATCCATATTTTTAATAAATTAGGATGAACTTTATTTATTTTCATTTGGTTTGTAATAATTATTAGTTTGCTTTAATTTGGAATTCTAATAGTTTTAATATAGACTTAGTTGATGTTATATGTAAGTGAAGATACTTTACTTCCTTACATTTAGTTTAATTTTATAAAAAAAAAATGATGTAAGCCCATATTTGGGCCTAGAGAATGGTGTCACTTATGACCCATTTAGGTTTAGAGATAATTTTACTATAACTATGATTTTGTAACCTTATTGAAGGGATTTTTTTTTGGAATGAATTAAAAATTTCTCTAATGAGATTTGTGAGTGAGTTAGGTCTCCTCTTTGAGTTCTTGGATTAGAACTTGTTTGAGTCTTATCAATGGCTTCCTTACCATTGTGGCGATTCTTCATTGGCTTATCAATCATCCTTGATTGTGGCGCCTTCTTCATCTTCTCAACCTAATCCATATTTTGTTTCTTTATAATTTTCGGTTTCCTTTACATCAAACCCTAATTCACAAATTGTGCCAATTTTCGTGTTCAATAACCTGCAATCATATCTCGAGTTCTACAAACTTGTTTTCGGCGATTCAACATCCTAACTTGCGTTTCGGAACGTCATCTTTCACCTCGTTTTGGAATCGGCCGATTCCGAGTTTCCTAGCTCTGTTTATTGCGTTCTCCAGCAATACGCGATTTTCGTTCCAATCTGTAAGTTTCCAACCTAGAACGATCCTTTATAGTGATTCATGAGAAATAGGATCATATCACAATGACACAAAATTACACAAAATCACATATTGGATGCACAAGATTGGTTAAAAACCCTAATTGGATTAGAATAAGCCTAGGGAGGACGAAAATGACCTAAATGTTCAACCAATGACACAAAATGACACAAAATCACATATTGGATGCAAAAGATTGGTTAAAAACCCTAATTGGATTAGAATAAACCTAGGGAGGACAAAAATGACCTAAATGTTCAACCAATGACACAAAATGACACAAAATCACATATTGGTTGTACAAGATTGGTTAAAAACCCTAATTGGATTAGAATAAGCCTAGGGAGGACGAAAATGACCTAAATGTTCAACCAATGACACAAAATGACACAAAATCACATATTGGATGCAAAAGATTGGTTAAAAACCCTAATTGGATTAGAATAAACCTAGGGAGGACAAAAATGACCTAAATGTTCAACCAATGACACAAAATGACACAAAATCACATATTGGTTGTACAAGATTGGTTAAAAACCCTAATTGGATTAGAATAAGCCTAGGGAGGACGAAAATGACCTAAATGTTCAACCAATGACACAAAAT
>JBBPBQ010000229.1:0-13174 GCA_037974755.1 Cicer yamashitae | reverse complement strand
CCTCCCTAGGCTTCTGCTAATCCAATTAGGGTTTTTAACCAATCTTGTGCATCCAATATGTGATTTTGTGTCATTGGTTGCACATTTAGGTAATTTTCGTCCTCCCTAGGCTTATTCTAATCCAATTAGGGTTTTTAACCAATCTTGTGAATATAATAAGTGATTTTGTGTCATTGGTAATCCAATTTGGTCATTTTCGTCCTCGCTAGGCTTATTCTAATCCAATTAGGGTTTTTAACCAATCTTGTGCATCCAATATGTGATTTTGTGTCATTGGTTTAACATTTAGGTCATTTTCGTCCTCACTAGGCTTATTCTAATCCAATTAGGGTTTTTAAAAAATCTTTTGCATCCAATATGTGATTTTGTGTTATTTTGTGTCATTGGTTCAACATTTAAGTCATTTTCGTCCTTGCTAGGCTTATTGTAATCCAATTAGGGTTTTTAACCAATCTTTTGCATCCAATATGTGATTTTGTGTCAGTGGTTGCACATTTAGGTCATTTTCGTCCTCCCTAGGCTTATTCTAATCCAATTAGGGTTTTTAACCAATGTTGTGCATCCAATATGTGATTTTGTGTCATTTTGTGTCATTGGTTGAACATTTAGGTCATTTTCGTCCTCCCTAGGCTTATTCTAATCCAATTAGGGTTTTTAACCAGTCTTGTGCATCCAATATGTGATTTTGTGTCATTGGTTGAACATTTAGGTCATTTGGGTCCTCCCTAGGCTTATTCTAATCCAATTAGAGTTTTTAACCAATCTTGTGCATCCAATATGTGATTTTGTGTCATTATGTGTCATTGGTTGAACATTACGTCATTTTCGTCCTCCCTATACTTATTCTAATCCAATTAGGGTTTTTAACCAATCTTGTGCATCCAATATGTGATTTTGTGTCATTTTGTGTCATTGGTTGAACATTTAGGTCATTTTCGTCCTCCCTAGGCTTATTCTAATCCAATTAGGGTTTTTAACCAGCCTTGTGCATCCAATATGTGATTTTGTGTCATTTTGTATCATTGGTTGAACATTTAGGTCATTTTCGTCCTCCCTAGGCTTATTCTAATCCAATTAGGGTTTTTAACCAATCTTGTGCATCCAATATGTGATTTTGTGTCATTGGTTGAACATTTAGGTCATTTTCGTCCTCCCTAGGCTGATTCTAATCCAATTAGGGTTTTTAACCAATCTTGTGCAACGAATATTTGATTTTGTGTCATTGGTTGCATATTTAGGTAATCTTCGTCCTCCCTAGGCTTATTCTAATCCAATTAGGGTTTTTAACCAATCTTGTGCATCCAATATGTGATTTTGTGTCATTTTGTGTCATTGGTTTAACATTTAGGTAATTTTCGTCCTCCCTAGGCTTATTCTAATCCAATTAGGGTTTTTAACCAATCTTGTGCATCCAATATGTGATTTTGTGTCATTGGTTGAACATTTAGGTCATTTTCGTCCTCCCTAGGCTTATTCTAATCCAATTAGGGTTTTTAACCAATCTTGTGCATCCAATATGTGATTTTTTGTCGTTGGTTGCACATTTAGGTCATTTTTGTCCTCCCTAGGCTTATTCTAATCCAATTAGGGTTTTTAACCAATCTTGTGCATATAATAAGTGATTTTCTGTCATCGGTAATCCAATTAGGTGATTTTCGTCCTCGCTAGGCTTATTCTAATCCAATTAGGGTTTTTAACCAATCTTGTGCATCCAATATGTGATTTTGTGTCATTGGTTGCACATTTAGGTCATTTTCGTCCTCCCTAGGCTTATTCTAATCCAATTAGGGTTTTTAACCAATCTTATGCATATAATAAGTGATTTTGTGTCATTGGTAATCCAATTAGGTCATTTTCGTCCTCGGTAGGCTTATTCTAATCCAATTAGGGTTTTTAAAAAATCTTGTGCATCAGATATGTGATTTTGTGTTATTTTGTGTCATTGGTTCAACATTTAGGTCATTTTCGTCCTCGCTAGGCTTATTCTAATCCAATTAGGGTTTTTAACCAATCTTGTGCATCCAATATGTGATTTTGTGTCAGTGGTTGCACATTTAGGTCATTTTCGTCCTCCCTAGGCTTATTCTAATCCAATTAGGGTTTTTAACCAATCTTGTGCATCCAATATGTTATTTTGTGTCATTTTGTGTCACTGGTTGAACATTTAGGTCATTTTCGTCCTCCCTAGGCTTCTGCTAATCCAATTAGGGTTTTTAACCAATCTTGTGCATCCAATATGTGATTTTGTGTCATTGGTTGCACATTTAGGTAATTTTCGTCCTCCCTAGGCTTATTCTAATCCAATTAGGGTTTTTAACCAATCTTGTGCATATAATAAGTGATTTTGTGTCATTGGTAATCCAATTTGGTCATTTTCGTCCTCGCTAGGCTTATTCTAATCCAATTAGGGTTTTTAACCAATCTTGTGCATCCAATATGTGATTTTGTGTCATTGGTTTAACATTTAGGTCATTTTCGTCCTCACTAGGCTTATTCTAATCCAATTAGGGTTTTTAAAAAATCTTGTGCATCCAATATGTGATTTTGTGTTATTTTGTTTTATTGGTTCCACATTTAGGTCATTTTCGTCCTTGCTAGGCTTATTCTAATCCAATTAGGGTTTTTAACCAATCTTTTGCATCCAATATGTGATTTTGTGTCATTGGTTGCACATTTAGGTAATTTTCGTCCTCCCTAGGCTTATTCTAATCCAATTAGGGTTTTTAACCAATCTTGTGCATATAATAAGTGATTTTGTGTCATTGGTAATCCAATTTGGTCATTTTCGTCCTCGCTAGGCTTATTCTAATCCAATTAGGGTTTTTAACCAATCTTGTGCATCCAATATGTGATTTTGTGTCATTGGTTGCTCATTTAGGTCATTTTCGTGCTCCCTAGGCTTATTCTAATCCAATTAGGGTTTTTAACCAATCTTGGGCATATAATAAGTGATTTTGTGTCATTGGTAATCCAATTAGTTCATTTTCGTCCACACTAGGCTTATTCTAATCCAATTAGGGTTTTTAAAAATCTTGTGCATCCAATATGTGATTTTGTGTTATTTTGTGTCATTGGTTGAACATTTAGGTCATTTTCGTCCTCCCTAGGCTTCTGCTAATCCAATTAGGGTTTTTAACCAATCTTGTTCATCCAATATGTGATTTTGTGTCATTGGTTGCACATTTAGGTCATTTTCGTCCTCCCTAGTTTTATTCTAATCCAATTAGGGTTTTTAACCAATCTTGTGCATATAATAAGTGATTTTGTGTCATTGGTAATCCAATTAGGTCATTTTCGTCCACACTGACTTATTCTAATCCAATTAGGGTTTTTAAAAAATCTTGTGCATCCAATATGTGATTTTGTGTTATTTTGTGTCATTGGTTCAACATTTAGGTCATTTTCGTCCTCGCTAGGCTTATTCTAATCCAATTAGGGTTTTTAACCAATCTTGTGCATCCAATATGTGATTTTGTGTCATTGGTTGCACATTTAGGTCATTTTCGTGCTCCCTAGGCTTATTCTAATCCAATTAGGGTTTATAACCAATCTTATGCATATAATAAGTGATTTTGTGTCATTGGTAATCCAATTAGGTCATTTTCGTCCTCGGTAGGCTTATTCTAATCCAATTAGGGTTTTTAAAAAATCTTGTGCATCCAATATGTGATTTTGTGTTATTTTGTGTCATTGGTTCAACATTTAGGTCATTTTCGTCCTCCCTAGGCTTATTCTAATCCAATTAGGGTTTTTAACCAATCTTGTGCATCCAATATGTGATTTTGTGTCATTGGTTGCACATTTAGGTCATTTTCGTCCTCCCTAGGTTTATTCTAATCCAATCAGGGTTTTTAACTAATCTTGTGCATATAATAAGTGATTTTATTTCATTGGTAACCCAATTAGGTCATTTTCGTCCTCGCTAGGCTTATTCTAATCCAATTAGGGTTTTTAACCAATCTTGTGCATCCAATATGTGATTTTGTGTCATTGGTTGCACATTTAGGTCATTTTCGTCCTCCCTAGTTTTATTCTAATCCAATTAGGGTTTTTAACCAATCTTGTGCATATAATAAGTGATTTTGTGTCATTGGTAATCCAATTAGGTCATTTTCGTCCTTGCTAGGCTTATTCTAATCCAATTAGGGTTTGTAACCAATCTTATGCATCCAATATGTGATTTTGTGTCATTTTGTGTCATTGGTAATCCAATTAGGTCATTTTCGTCCTCGCTAGGCTTATTCTAATCCAATTAGGGTTTTTAACCAATCTTGTGCATCCAATATGTGATTTTGTGTCATTGGTTTAACATTTAGGTCATTTTCGTCCTCACTAAGCTTATTCTAATCCAATTAGGGTTTTTAAAAAATCTTGTGCATCCAATATGTGATTTTGTGTTATTTTGTGTCATTGGTTCAACATTTAAGTCATTTTCGTCCTTGCTAGGCTTATTGTAATCCAATTAGGGTTTTTAACCAATCTTTTGCATCCAATATGTGATTTTGTGTCAGTGGTTGCACATTTAGGTCATTTTCGTCCTCCCTAGGCTTATTCTAATCCAATTAGGGTTTTTAACCAATGTTGTGCATATAATAAGTGATTTTGTGTCATTGGTTGAACATTTAGGTTATTTTCGTCTTCCCTAGGCTTATGGTAATCCAATTAGGGTTTTTAACCAATCTTGTTCATCCAATATGTGATTTTGTGTCATTGGTTGCACATTTAGGTCATTTTCGTCCTCCCTAGTTTTATTCTAATCCAATTAGGGTTTTTAACCAATCTTGTGCATATAATAAGTGATTTTGTGTCATTGGTAATCCAATTAGGTCATTTTCGTCCACACTGACTTATTCTAATCCAATTAGGGTTTTTAAAAAATCTTGTGCATCCAATATGTGATTTTGTGTTATTTTGTGTCATTGGTTCAACATTTAGGTCATTTTCGTCCTCGCTAGGCTTATTCTAATCCAATTAGGGTTTTTAACCAATCTTGTGCATCCAATATGTGATTTTGTGTCATTGGTTGCACATTTAGGTCATTTTCGTACTCCCTAGGCTTATTCTAATCCAATTAGGGTTTTTAACCAATCTTGTGCATCCAATATGTGATTTTGTGTCATTGGTTGCACATTTAGGTCATTTTCGTCCTCCCTAGGCTTATTCTAATCCAATTAGCGTTTTTAACCAATCTTGTGCATCCAATATGTGATTTTGTGTCATTGGTTGCACATTTAGGTCATTTTCGTCCTCCTTAGGCTTATTCTAATCCAATTAGGGTTTTTAACCAATCTTGTGCATCCAATATGTGATTTTGTGTCATTGGTTGCACATTTAGGTAATTTTCGTCCTCCCTAGGCTTATTCTAATCCAATTAGGGTTTTTAACCAATCTTGTGCATATAATAAGTGATTTTGTGTCATTGGTAATCCAATTTGGTCGTTTTCGTCCTCGCTAGGCTTATTCTAATCCAATTAGGGTTTTTAACCAATCTTGTGCATCCAATATGTGATTTTGTGTCATTGGTTTAACATTTAGGTCATTTTCGTCCTCACTAGGCTTATTCTAATCCAATTAGGGTTTTTAAAAAATCTTGTGCATCCAATATGTGATTTTGTGTTATTTTGTGTCATTGGTTCAACATTTAAGTCATTTTCGTCCTTGCTAGGCTTATTGTAATCCAATTAGGGTTTTTAACCAATCTTTTGCATCCAATATGTGATTTTGTGTCAGTGGTTGCACATTTAGGCCATTTTCGTCCTTGCTAGGCTTATTCTAATCCAATTAGGGTTTTTAACCAATCTTTTGCATCCAATATGTGATTTTGTGTCATTGGTTGCACATTTAGGTAATTTTCGTCCTCCCTAGGCTTATTCTAATCCAATTAGGGTTTTTAACCAATCTTGTGCATATAATAAGTGATTTTGTGTCATTGGTAATCCAATTTGGTCATTTTCGTCCTCGCTAGGCTTATTCTAATCCAATTAGGGTTTTTAACCAATCTTGTGCATCCAATATGTGATTTTGTGTCATTGGTTGCACATTTAGGTCATTTTCGTGCTCCCTAGGCTTATTCTAATCCAATTAGGGTTTTTAACCAATCTTGGGCATATAATAAGTGATTTTGTGTCATTGGTAATCCAATTAGTTATTTTCGTCCACACTGACTTATTCTAATCCAATTAGGGTTTTTAAAAAATCTTGTGCATCCAATATGTGATTTTGTGTTATTTTGTGTCATTGGTTGAACATTTAGGTCATTTTCGTCCTCGCTAGGCTTATTCTAATCCAATTAGGGTTTTTAACCAATTTTGTGCATCCAATATGTGATTTTGTGTCAGTGGTTGCACATTTAGGTCATTTTCGTCCTCCCTAGGCTTATTCTAATCCAATTAGGGTTTTTAACCAATCTTGTGCATCCAATATGTTATTTTGTGTCATTTTGTGTCATTGGTTGAACATTTAGGTCATTTTCGTCCTCCCTAGGCTTATTCTAATCCAATTAGGGTTTTAACCAATCTTGTGCATCCAATATGTGATTTTGTGTCATTTTGTGTCATTGGTTGATCATTTAGGTCATTTTCGTCCTCCCTAGGCTTATTCTAATCGAATTAGGGTTTTTAACCAATCTTGTGCATCCAATATGTGATTTTGTGTCATTTTGTGTCATTGGTTGAACATTTAGGTCATTTTCGTCCTCCCTAGGCTTATTCTAATCCATTTACGGTTTTTAACCAATCTTGTGCATCCAATATGTGATTTTGTGTCATTTTGTGTCATTGGTTGAACATTTAGGTCATTTTCGTCGTCCCTAGGCTTATTCTAATCCAATTACGGTTTTTAACCAATCTTGTGCATCCAATATGTGATTTTGTGTCATTTTGTGTCATTGGTTGAACATTTAGGTCATTTTCGTCCTCCCTAGGCTTATTCTAATCGAATTAGGGTTTTTAACCAATCTTGTGCATCCAATATGTGATTTTGTGTCATTTTGTGTCATTGGTTGAACATTTAGGTCATTTTCGTCCTCCCTAGGCTTATTCCAATCCAATTAGGGTTTTTAACCAATCTTGTGCATCCAATATGTGATTTTGTGTCATTTTGTGTCATTGGTTGAACATTTAGGTTATTTTCGTCCTCCCTAGGCTTATTCTAATCCAATTAGGGTTTTTAACCAATCTTGTGCATCCAATATGTGATTTTGTGTCATTTTGTGTCATTTGTTGAACATTTAGGTCATTTTCGTCCTCCCTAGGCCTATTCTAATCCAATTAGGGTTTTTAACCCATCTTTTGCATCCAATATGTGATTTTGTGTCCTTTTGTGTCATTGGTTGAACATTTAGGTCATTTGGGTCCTCCCTAGGCTTATTCTAATCCAATTAGGGTTTTTAACCAATCTTGTGCATCCAATATGTGATTTTGTGTCATTTTGTGTCATTGGTTGAACATTTAGGTCATTTTCGTCCTCCCTAGGCTTATTCTAATCCAATTAGGGTTTTTAACCAATCTTGTGCATCCAATATGTGATTTTGTGTCATTTTATGTCATTGGTATAACATTTAGGTCATTATCGTCCTCCCTAGGCCTATTCTAATCCAATTAGGGTTTTTAACCAATCTTGTGCATCCAATATGTGATTTTGTGTCATTTTGTGTCATTGGTTGAACATTTAGGTCATTTTCGTCCTCCCTAGGCTTATTCTAATCCAATTAGGGTTTTTAACCAATCTTATGCGTCCAATATGTGATTTTGTGTCATTGGTTGAACATTTAGGTCATTTTCGTCCTCCCTAGGCTTATTCTAATCCAATTAGGGTTTTAAACCAATCTTGTGCATCCAATATGTGATTTTGTGTCATTGGTTGAACATTTAGGTCATTTTCGCCTTGCTAGGCTTATTCTAATCCAATAAGGGTTTTTAACCAATCTTGTGCATCCAATATGTGATTTTGTGTCATTGGTTGAACATTTGGGTCATTTTCGTCCTCCCTAGGCTTATTCTAATCCAATTAAGGTTTTTAACCAATCTTGTGCATCCAATATGTGATTTTGTGTCATTTTGTGTCATTGGTTGAACATTTAGGTCATTTTCGTCATCCCTAGGCTTATTCTAATCCAATTAGGGTTTTTAACCAATCTTGTGCATCCAATGTGTGATTTTGTGTCATTGGTTGAACATTTAGGTCATTTTCGTCCTCCCTAGGCTTATTCTAATCCAATTAGGGTTTTTAACCAATCTTGTGCATCCAATATGTGATTTTGTGTCATTGGTTGAACATTTAGGTCATTTTCGTCCTCCCTAGCCTTATTCCAATCCAATTAGGGTTTTTAACCAATCTTGTGCATATAATAATTGATTTTGTGTCATTGGTAATCCAATTAGGTCATTTTCGTCCTCGCTAGGCTTATTCTAATCCAATTAGGGTTTTTAACCAATCTTGTGCATCCAATATGTGATTTTGTGTCATTTTGTGTCATTGGTTGAACATTTAGGTCATTTTCGTCCTCCCTAGGCTTCTGCTAATCCAATTAGGGTTTTTAACCAATCTTGTTCATCCAATATGTGATTTTGTGTCATTGGTTGCACATTTAGGTCATTTTCGTCCTCCCTAGTTTTATTCTAATCCAATTAGGGTTTTTAACCAATCTTGTGCATATAATAAGTGATTTTGTGTCATTGGTAATCCAATTAGGTCATTTTCGTCCTCCCTAGGCTTATTCTAATCCAATTAGGGTTTGTAACCAATCTTATGCATCCAATATGTGATTTTGTGTCATTTTGTGTCATTGGTAATCCAATTAGGTCATTTTCGTCCTCGCTAGGCTTATTCTAATCCAATTAGGGTTTTTAACCAATCTTGTGCATCCAATATGTGATTTTGTGTCATTGGTTGCACATTTAGGTCATTTTCGTCCTCCCTAGGCTTATTCTAATCTAATTAGGGTTTTTAACCAATCTTGTGCATTCAATATGTGATTTTGTGTCATTGGTTGAACATTTAGGTTATTTTCGTCTTCCCTAGGCTTATGGTAATCCAATTAGGGTTTTTAACCATTCTTGTGCATCCAATATGTGATTTTGTGTCATTGGTTGCACATTTAGGTCATTTTCGTGCTCCCTAGGCTTATTCTAATCCAATTAGGGTTTTTAAAAAATCTTGTGCATCCAATATGTGATTTTGTGTCGTTGGTTCAACATTTAGGTCATTTTCGTCCTCGCTAGGCTTATTCTAATCCAATTAGGGTTTTTAACCAATCTTGTGCATCCAATATGTGATTTTGTGTCATTGGTTGCACATTTAGGTCATTTTCGTACTCCCTAGGCTTATTCTAATCCTATTAGGGTTTTTAACCAATCTTGTGCATAAAATAAGTGATTTTGTGTCATTGGTAATCCAATTAGTTCATTTTCGTCCACACTGACTTATTCTAATCCAATTAGGGTTTTTAAAAAATCTTCTGCATCCAATATGTGATTTTGTGTTATTTTGTGTCATTGGTTGAACATTTAGGTCATTTTCGTCCTCGCTAGGCTTATTCTAATCCAATTAGGGTTTTTAACCAATCTTGTGCATCCAATATGTGATTTTGTGTCAGTGGTTGCACATTTAGGTCATTTTCACCCTCCCTAGGCTTATTCTAATCCAATTAGGGTTTTTAACCAATCTTGTGCATCCAATATGTTATTTTGTGTCATTTTGTGTCACTGGTTGAACATTTAGGTCATTTTCGTCCTCCCTAGGCTTCTGCTAATCCAATTAGGGTTTTTAACCAATCTTGTGCATCCAATATGTGTTTTTGTGTCATTGGTTGCACATTTAGGTAATTTTCGTCCTCCCTAGGCTTATTCTAATCCAATTAGGGTTTTTAACCAATCTTGTGCATATAATAAGTGATTTTGTGTCATTGGTAATCCAATTTGGTCATTTTCGTCCTCGCTAGGCTTATTCTAATCCAATTAGGGTTTTTAACCAATCTTGTGCATCCAATATGTGATTTTGTGTCATTGGTTGCACATTTAGGTCATTTTCGTGCTCCCTAGGCTTATTCTAATCCAATTAGGGTTTTTAACCAATCTTGGGCATATAATAAGTGATTTTGTGTCATTGGTAATCCAATTAGTTATTTTCGTCCACACTGACTTATTCTAATCCAATTAGGGTTTTTAAAAAATCTTGTGCATCCAATATGTGATTTTGTGTTATTTTGTGTCATTGGTTGAACATTTAGGTCATTTTCGTCCTCGCTAGGCTTATTCTAATCCAATTAGGGTTTTTAACCAATCTTGTGCATCCAATATGTGATTTTGTGTCATTGGTTGCACATTTAGGTCATTTTCGTCCTCCCTAGGCTTATTCTATTCCAATTAGGGTTTTTAACCAATCTTGTGCATCCAATATGTGATTTTGTGTCATTTTGTGTCGTTGGTTGAACATTTAGGTCATTTTCGTCCTCCCTAGGCTTATTCTAATCCAATTAGGGTTTTTAACCAATCTTGTGCATCCAATATGTGATTTTGTGTCATTGGTTGCACATTTAGGTCATTTTCGTCCTCCCTATGCTTATTCTAATCCAATTAGGGTTTTTAACCAATCTTGTGCATCCAATATGTGACTTTGTGTCATTTTGTGTCATTGGTTGAATATTTAGGTCATTTTCGTCCTCCCTAGGCTTGTTCTAATCCAATTAGGGTTTTTAACCAATCTTGGGCATCCAATATGAGATTGTGTCATCGGTTGCACATTTAGGTCATTTTCGTCCTCCCTAGTTTTATCCTAATCCAATTAGGGTTTTTAACCAATGTTGTGCATATAATAAGTGATTTTGTGTCATTGGTAATCCAATTAGGCCATTTTCGTCCTCGCTAGGCTTATTCTAATCCAATTAGGGTTTGTAACCAATCTTATGCATCCAATATGTGATTTTGTGTCATTTTGTGTCATTGGTAATCCAATTAGGTCATTTTCGTCCTCGCTAGGCTTATTCTAATCCAATTAGGGTTTTTAACCAATCTTGTGCATCCAATATGTGATTTTGTGTCATTGGTTGCACATTTAGGTCATTTTCGTCCTCCCTAGGCTTATTCTAATCTAATTAGGGTTTTTAACCAATCTTGTGCATTCAATATGTGATTTTGTGTCATTGGTTGAACATTTAGGTTATTTTCGTCTTCCCTAGGCTTATGGTAATCCAATTAGGGTTTTTAACCATTCTTGTGCATCCAATATGTGATTTTGTGTCATTGGTTGCACATTTAGGTCATTTTCGTGCTCCCTAGGCTTATTCTAATCCAATTAGGGTTTTTAAAAAATCTTGTGCATCCAATATGTGATTTTGTGTCGTTGGTTCAACATTTAGGTCATTTTCGTCCTCGCTAGGCTTATTCTAATCCAATTAGGGTTTTTAACCAATCTTGTGCATCCAATATGTGATTTTGTGTCATTGGTTGCACATTTAGGTCATTTTCGTACTCCCTAGGCTTATTCTAATCCTATTAGGGTTTTTAACCAATCTTGTGCATAAAATAAGTGATTTTGTGTCATTGGTAATCCAATTAGTTCATTTTCGTCCACACTGACTTATTCTAATCCAATTAGGGTTTTTAAAAAATCTTGTGCATCCAATATGTGATTTTGTGTTATTTTGTGTCATTGGTTCAACATTTAGGTCATTTTCGTCCTCGCTTGGCTTATTCTAATCCAATTAGGGTTTTTAACCAATCTTGTGCATCCAATATGTGATTTTGTGTCATTGGTTGCACATTTAGGTCATTTTCGTACTCCTTAGGCTTATTCTAATCCAATTAGGGTTTTTAACCAATCTTGTGCATAAAATAAGTGATTTTGTGTCATTGGTAATCCAATTAGTTCATTTTCGTCCACACTGACTTATTCTAATCCAATTAGGGTTTTTAAAAAATCTTGTGCATCCAATATGTGATTTTGTGTTATTTTGTGTCATTGGTTGAACATTTAGGTCATTTTCGTCCTCGCTAGGCTTATTCTAATCCAATTAGGGTTTTTAACCAATCTTGTGCATCCAATATGTGATTTTGTGTCAGTGGTTGCACATTTAGGTCATTTTCGTCCTCCCTAGGCTTATTCTAATCCAATTAGGGTTTTTAACCAATCTTGTGCATCCAATATGTTATTTTGTGTCATTTTGTGTCACTGGTTGAACATTTAGGTCATTTTCGTCCTCCCTAGGCTTCTGCTAATCCAATTAGGGTTTTTAACCAATCTTGTGCATCCAATATGTGATTTTGTGTCATTGGTTGCACATTTAGGTAATTTTCGTCCTCCCTAGGCTTATTCTAATCCAATTAGGGTTTTTAACCAATCTTGTGCATATAATAAGTGATTTTGTGTCATTGGTAATCCAATTTGGTCATTTTCGTCCTCGCTAGGCTTATTCTAATCCAATTAGGGTTTTTAACCAATCTTGTGCATCCAATATGTGATTTTGTGTCATTGGTTTAACATTTAGGTCATTTTCGTCCTCACTAGGCTTATTCTAATCCAATTAGGGTTTTTAAAAAATCTTGTGCATCCAATATGTGATTTTGTGTTATTTTGTGTCATTGGTTCAACATTTAAGTCATTTTCGTCCTTGCTAGGCTTATTGTAATCCAATTAGGGTTTTTAACCAATCTTTTGCATCCAATATGTGATTTTGTGTCAGTGGTTGCACATTTAGGTCATTTTCGTCCTCCCTAGGCTTATTCTAATCCAATTAGGGTTTTTAACCAATCTTGTGCATCCAATATGTGATTTTGTGTCATTTTGTGTCATTGGTTGAACATTTAGGTCATTTTCGTCCTCCCTAGGCTTATGCTAATCCAATTAGGGTTTTATACCAATCTTGGGCAACTAATAAGTCATTTTGTGTCATTGGTAATCCAATTAGGTCATTTTCGTCCTCGCTAGGCTTATTCTAATCCAATTAGGGTTTATAACCAATCTTATGCATATAATAAGTGATTTTGTGTCATTGGTAATCCAATTAGGTCATTTTCGTCCTCGGTAGGCTTATTCTAGTCCAATTAGGGTTTTTAAAAAATCTTGTGCATCCAATATGTGATTTTGTGTTATTTTGTGTCATTGGTTCAACATTTAGGTCATTTTCGTCCTCGCTAGGCTTATTCTAATCCAATTAGGGTTTTTAACCAATCTTGTG
>JBBPBQ010000226.1:0-12513 GCA_037974755.1 Cicer yamashitae | reverse complement strand
AAGATTGGTTAAAAACCCTAATTCGATTTGAAGAAGCCTAGGGAGGACGAAAATGACCTAAATGTTCAACCAATAACACAAAATGACACAAAATCACATATTGGATGCACAAGATTGGTTAAAAGCCCTAATTGGAATAGAATAAGCCTAGGGAGGAAGAAAATGACCTAAATGTTCAATCAATGACACAAAATCACATACTGGATGCACAAGATTGGTTAAAAACCCTAATTGGATTAGAATAAGGCTAGGGAAGACGAAAATGACCTAAATGTTCAACCAATGACACAAAATGACACAAAATGACATATTGGATGCACAAGATTGGTTAAAAACCCTAATTGGTTTAGAATAAGGCTAGGGACGACGAATATGATCTAAATGTTCAACCAATGACACAAAATGACACAAAATCACATATTGGATGCACAAGATTGGTTAAAAACCCTAATTGGATTAGAATAAGGCTAGGGAGGACGAAAATGACCTAAATGTTCAACCAATGACACAAAATCACATATTGGATGCACAAGATTGGTTAAAAACCCTAATTGGAATAGAATAAGCCTAGGGAGGACGATAATGACCTAAATGTTCAACCAATGACACAAAATCACATATTGGATGCAAAAGATTGGTTAAAAACCCTAATTGGATTAGAATAAGGCTAGGGAGGACGAAAATGACCTAAATGTTCAACCAATGACACAAAATGACACAAAATCACATATTGGATGCACAAGATTGGTTAAAAACCCTAATTGGATTACAATAAGCCTAGGGAGGACGAAAATGATCTAAATGTTCAACCAATGACACAAAATGACACAAAATCACATATTGGATGCACAAGATTGGTTAAAAACCCTAATTGGATTACAATAAGACTAGGGAAGACGAAAATGATCTAAATGTTCCACCAATGACATAAAATGATACAAAATCACATATTGGATGCACAAGATTGGTTAAAAACCCTGATTGCATTAGAATATGCCTAGGGAGGACGAAAATGACCTAAATGTTCAACCATGGACACAAAATGACACCAAATCACATATTGGATGCACAAGATTGGTTAAAAACCCTAATTGGATTAGAATAAGCCTAAGGAGGACGAAAATGAGCTAAATGTTCAACCATGGACACAAAATGACACAAAATCACATATTGGATGCACAAGATTGGTTAAAAACTCTAATTGGATTAGAATAAGCCTAGGGAGGACGAAAATAACCTAAATGTGCAACCAATGACACAAAATCACATATTGGATGCACAAGATTGGTTAAAAACCCTAACTGGATTAGAATAAGCCTAGGGAGGACGAAAATAACCTAAATGTTCAACCAATGACACAAAATCACATATTGGATGCACAAGATTGGTTAAAAACACTAATTGGATTAGAATTAGCCTAGGGAGGACGAAAATGACCTAAATGTTCAACCAATGACACAAAATGACACAAAATCACATATTGGATGCACATGATTGGTTAAAAACCCTAATTGGTTTAGAATAAGCCTAGGGAGGACGAAAATGACCTAAATGTTCAACCAATGACACAAAATCAAATATTGGATGCACAAGATTGGTTAAAAACCCTAATTGGATTAGAATAAGGTTAGGGAGGACGAAAATGATCTAAATGTTCAACCAATGACACAAAATGACAAAAAATCACATATTGGATGCACAAGATTGGTTAAAAACCCTAATTAGATTAGAATAAGCCTAGGGAAGACGAAAATGACCTAAATGTTCAACCAATGACACAAAATTACATATTGGATGCACAAGATTGGTTAAAACCCCTAATTCGATTAGAAGAAGCCTAGGTAGGACGAAAATGACCTAAATGTTCAACCAATGACACAAAATCACATATTGGATGCACAAGATTGGTTAAAAACCCTAATTGGTTTAGAATAAGCCTAGGAAGGACGAAAATGACCTAAATGTTCAACCAATGCCACAAAATCAAATATTGGATGCACAATATTGGTTAAAAACCCTAATTGGATTAGAATAAGGCTACGGAGGACGAAAATGATCTAAATGTTCAACCAATGACACAAAATGACACAAAACCACATATTGGATGTACAAGATTGGTTAAAAACCCTAATTGGATTACAATAAGCCTAGGGAGGACGAAAATGACCTAAATGTTCAACCAATGACACAAAAGGACAGAAAATCACATATTGGATGCACAAGATTAGTTAAAAACCCTAATTGGATTAGAATAAGGCTAGGGAGGACGAAAATGATCTAAATGTTCAACCAATGACACAAAATGACAAAAAATCACATATTGGATGCACAAGATTGGTTAAAAACCCTAATTGGTTTAGAATAAGCCTAGGGAGGACGAAAATGACCTAAATGTTCAACCAATGACACAAAATCAAATATTGGATGCACAATATTGGTTAAAAACCCTAATTGGATTATAATAAGGCTAGGGAGGACGAAACTGATCTAAATGTTCAACCAATGACACAAAATGACACAAAACCACATATTGGATGCACAAGATTGGTTAAAAACCCTAATTGGATTACAATAAGCCTAGGGAGGACGAAAATGACCTAAATGTTCAACCAATGACACAAAAGTACAGAAAATCACATATTGGATGCACAAGATTGGTTAAAAACCCTAATTGGATTAGAATAAGCCTTGGGAGGACGAAAATGACCTAAATGTTCAACCAATAACACAAAATCACATATTGGATGCACAAGATTGGTTAAATACCCTAATTCGATTAGAAGAAGCCTAGGGAGGACGAAAATGACCTAAATGTTCAACCAATGACACAAAATGACACAAAATCACATATTGGATGCACAAGATTGGTAAAAAGCCCTAATTGGAATAGAATAAGCCTAGGGAGGACGAAAATGACCTAAATGTTCAACCAATGACACAAAATCAAATATTGGATGCACAATATTAGTTAAAAACCCTAATTGGATTAGAATAAGGCTAGGGAGGACGAAAATGATCTAAATGTTTAACCAATGAACCAAAATGACACAAAATCACATATTGGATGCACAAGATTGGTTAAAACCCCTAATTCGATTAGAAGAAGCCTAGGTAGGACGAAAATGACCTAAATGTTCAACCAATGACACAAAAGGACAGAAAATCACATATTGGATGTACAAGATTGGTTAAAAACCCTAATTGGATTAGAATAAGCCTAGGGAGGACGAAAATGACCTAAATGTTCAACCAATAACACAAAATCACATATTGGATGCTCAAGATTGGTTAAAAACCCTAATTCGATTAGAAGAAGCCTAGGGAGGACGAAAATGACCTAAATGTTCAACCAATGACACAAAATGTCACAAAATCACATATTGGATGCACAAGATTGGTTAAAAACTCTAATTGGATTAGAATAAGCCTAGGGAGGACGAAAATAACCTAAATGTGCAACCAATGACACAAAATCACATATTGGATGCACAAGATTGGTTAAAAACCCTAACTGGATTAGAATAAGCCTCGGGAGGACGAAAATAACCTAAATGTTCAACCAATGACACAAAATCACATATTGGATGCACAAGATTGGTTAAAAACACTAATTGGATTAGAATAAGCCTAGGGAGGACGAAAATGACCTAAATGTTCAACCAATGACACAAAATCACATATTGGATGCACAAGATTGGTTAAAAACCCTAATTCGATTTGAAGAAGCCTAGGGAGGACGAAAATGACCTAAATGTTCAACCAATAACACAAAATGACACAAAATCACATATTGGATGCACAAGATTGGTTAAAAGCCCTAATTGGAATAGAATAAGCCTAGGGAGGACGAAAATGACCTAAATGTTCAATCAATGACACAAAATCACATATTGGATGCACAAGATTGGTTAAAAACCCTAATTGGATTAGAATAAGCCTAGGGAGGACGAAAATGACCTAAATGTTCAACCAATGACACAAAATGACACAAAATCACATATTGGATGCACAAGAATGGTTAAAAACCCTAATTGGATGAGAATAAGCCTAGGGAGGACGAAAATGACCTAAATGTTCAACCAATGACACAAAATCACATATTGGATGCACAAGATTGGTTAAAAACCCTAATTGGATTAGAATAAGCCTAGGGAGGACGAAAATGACCTAAATGTTCAACCAATGACACAAAATCACATATTGGATGCACAAGATTGGTTAAAAACCCTTATTGGAATAGAATAAGCCTAGGGAGGACGAAAATGACCTAAATGTTCAACCAATGACACAAAATGACACAAAATTACATATTGGATGCACAAGATTGGTTAAAAACCCTTATTGGATTAGAATAAGCCTAGGGAGGACGAAAATGACCTAAATGTTCAACCAATGACACAAAATGACACAAAATCACATATTGGATGCACAAGATTGGTTAAAAACCCTAATTAGATTAGAATAAGCCTAGGGAGGACGAAAATGACCTAAATGTTCAACCAATGACACGAAATGACACAAAATGACACAAAATCACATATTGGATGCACAAGATTGGTTAAAAACCCTAATTGGATTAGAATAAGCCTAGGGAGGACGAAAATGACCTAAATGTTCAACCAATGACCCAAAATGACACAAAATGACATATTGGATTCACAAGATTGGTTAAAAACCCTAATTGGATTAGAATAAGCCTAGGGAGGACGACAATGACCTAAATGTTCAACCAATGACACCAAATCACATATTGGATGCACAAGATTGGTTAAAATCCCTAATTGGATTAGAATAAGCCTAGGGAGGGCGAAAATGACCTAAATGTTCAACCAATGACACAAAATCACATATTGGATGCACAAGATTGGTTAAAAACCCTAATTGGATTAGAATAAGCCTAGGGAGGACAAAAATGACCTAAATGTTCAACCAATGACACAAAATGACAGAAAATTACATATTGGATTCACAAGATTGATTAAAAACCCTAATTGGATTTGAATAAGCCTAGGGAGGACGAAAATGACCTAAATGTTCAACCAAATTACACAAAATGATACAAAATCAAATATTGGATGCACAAGATTGATTAAAAACCCTAATTGGATTAGAATAAGCCTAGGGAGGAGGAAAATGACCTAAATGTTCAACCGATGACACAAAATGACACAAAATCACATATTGGATGCACAAGATTGGTTAAAAACACTAATTGGATTAGAATAAGCCTAGGGAGGACGAAAATGACCTAAATGTTCAACCAATGACACAAAATCACATATTGGATGCACAAGATTGGTTAAAAACCCTAATTGGATTAGAATAAGCCAAGGGAGGACGAAAATGACCTAAATGATTAACCAATGACACAAAATCACATATTGGATGCACAAGATTGGTTAAAAACACTAATTGGATTAGAATAAGCCTAGGGAGGACGAAAATGACCTAAATGTTCAACCAATGACACAAAATCACATATTGGATGCACAAGATTGGTTAAAACCCCTAATTCGATTAGAAGAAGCCTAGGTAGGACGAAAATGACCTAAATGTTCAACCAATGACAGAAAATGACACAAAATCACATATTGGATGCACAAGATTGGTTAAAAACCCTAATTGGAATAGAATAAGCCTAGGGAGGACTAAAATGACCTAAATGTTCAATCAATGACACAAAATCACATATTGGATGCACAAGATTGGTTAAAAACCCTAATTGGATTAGAATAAGGCTAGGGAGGACGAAAATGATCTAAATGTTCAACCAATGTTACAAAATGACAAAAAATCACATATTGGATGCACAAGATTGGTTAAAAACCCTAATTAGATTAGAATAAGCCTAGGGAGGACGAAAATGACCTAAATGTTCAACCAATGACACAAAATCACATATTGGATGCACAAGATTGGTTAAAACCCCTAATTCGATTAGAAGAAGCCTAGGTAGGACGAAAATGACCTAAATGTTCAACCAATGACACAAAATGACACAAAATCACATATTGGATGCACAAGATTGGTTAAAAACCCTAAATGGAATAGAATAAGCCTAGGGAGGACGAAAATGACCTAAATGTTCAACAAATGACACAAAATCACATATTGGATGCACAAGATTGGTTTAAAACCCTAATTGGATTAGAATAAGGCTAGGGAGGATGAAAATGATCTAAATGTTCCACCAATGACACAAAATGACACAAAATCACATATTGGATGCACAAGATTGGTTAAAAACCCTAATTGGATTAGAATAAGCCTAGGGAGGACGAAAATGACCTAAATGTTCAACCAATGACACAAAATGAAATAAAATCACATATTGGATGCACAAGATTGGTTAAAAACCCTAATTGGATTAGAATAAGCCTAGGGAGGACGAAAATGACCTAAATGTTCAACCAATGACACAAAATCACATATTGGATGCACAAGATTGGTTAAAAACCCTAATCGGATTAGAATAAGCCTAGGGAGGACGAAAATGACCTAAATGTTCAACCAATCACACAAAATAACACAAAATCACATATTGGATGCACAAGATTGGTTAAAAACCCTAATTAGATTAGAATAAGCCTAGGGAGGACGAAAATGACCTAAATGTTCAACCAATGACACAAAATCACATATTGGATGCACAAGATTGGTTAAAAACCCTAATTGGATTAGAATAAGCCTAGGGAGGACCAAAATGACCTAACTGTTCAACCAATGACACAAAATGCACAAAATCACATATTGGATGCACAAGATTGGTTAAAAACCCTAATTGGATTAGAATAAGCCTAGGGAGGACGAAAATGACCTAAATGTTCAACCAATGACACAAAATCACATATTGGATGCACAAGATTGGTTAAAAACCCTAATTGGATTAGAATAAGCCTAGGGAGGACGAAAATGACCTAAATGTTCAACCAATGACACAAAATCACATATTGGATGCACAAGATTGGTTAAAAACCCTAATTGGATTAGAATAAGCCTAGGGAGGACGAAAATGACCTAAATTCTCAACCAATGACACAAAATCACATATTGGATGCACAAGATTGGTTAAAAACCCTAATTGGATTAGAATAAGCCTAGGGAGGACAAAAATGACCTAAATGTTCAACCAATGACACAAAATCACATATTGGATGCACAAGATTGGTTTAAAACCCTAATTGGATTAGAATAAGCCTAGGGAGGACGAAAATGACCTAAATGTTCAACCAATGACACAAAATGACACAAAATCACATATTGGATGCACAAGATTGGTTAAAAACCCTAATTGGTTTAGAATAAGCCTAGGGAGGACGAAAATGACCTAAATGTTCAACCAATGACACAAAATGACACAAAATCACATATTGGATGCACAAGATTGGTTAAAAACCCTAATTAGATTAGAATAAGCCTAGGGAGGACGAAAATGACCTAAATGTTCAACCAATGACACAAAATCACATATTGGAAGCACAAGATTGGTTAAAAACCCAAATTGGATTAGAATAAGCCTAGGGAGGACGAAAATGACCTAAATGTTCAACCAATGACACAAAATCACATATTGGATGCACAAGATTGGTTAAAAACCCTAATTGGTTTAGAATAAGCCTAGGGAGGATGAAAATGACCTAAATGTTTTACTAATGACACAAAATGACACAAAATCAAATATTGGATGCACAAGATTGGTTAAAAACCCTAATTGGATTACAATAAGCCTAGGGAGGACGAAAATGATCTAAATGTTCAACCAATGACACAAAATGACACAAAATCACATATTGGATGCACAAGATTGGTTAAAAACCCTAATTGGATTAGAATAAGCCTAGGGAGGACGAAAATGACCTAAATGTTCAACCAATGACACAAAAGGACAGAAAATCACATATTGGATGCACAAGATTAGTTAAAAACCCTAATTGGATTAGAATAAGGCTAGGGAGGACGAAAATGATCTAAATGTTCAACCAATGACACAAAATGACAAAAAATCACATATTGGATGCACAAGATTGGTTAAAAACCCTAATTAGATTAGAATAAGCCTAGGGAGGACGAAAATGACCTAAATGTTCAACCAATGACACAAAATCACATATTGGATGCACAAGATTGGTTAAAACCCCTAATTCGATTAGAAAAAGCCTAGGTAGGACGAAAATGACCTAAATGTTCAACCAATGACACACAATGACACAAAATCAAATATTGGATGCACAAGAGTGGTTAAAAACCCTAAATGGAATAGAATAAGCCTAGGGAGGACGAAAATGATCTAAATGTTCAACCAATGACACAAAATGACACAAAACCACATATTGGATGCACAAGATTGGTTAAAAACCCTAATTGGATTAAAATAAGCCTAGGGAGGACGAAAATGACCTAAATGTTCAACCAATGACACAAAAGGACAGAAAATCACATATTGGATGCACAAGATTAGTTAAAAACCCTAATTGGATTAGAATAAGGCTAGGGAGGACGAAAATGATCTAAATGTTCAACCAATGACACAAAATGACAAAAAATCACATATTGGATGCACAAGATTGGTTAAAAACCCTAATTGGTTTAGAATAAGCCTAGGGAGGACGAAAATGACCTAAATGTTCAACCAATGACACAAAATCAAATATTGGATGCACAATATTGGTTAAAAACCCTAATTGGATTATAATAAGGCTACGGAGGACGAAAATGATCTAAATGTTCAACCAATGACACAAAATGACACAAAACCACATATTGGATGTACAAGATTGGTTAAAAACCCTAATTGGATTACAATAAGCCTAGGGAGGACGAAAATGACCTAAATGTTCAACCAATGACACAAAAGGACAGAAAATCACATATTGGATGCACAAGATTAGTTAAAAACCCTAATTGGATTAGAATAAGGCTAGGGAGGACGAAAATGATCTAAATGTTCAACCAATGTTACAAAATGACAAAAAATCACATATTGGATGCACAAGATTGGTTAAAAAGCCTAATTAGATTAGAATAAGCCTAGGGAGGACGAAAATGACCTAAATGTTCAACCAATGACACAAAATCACATATTGGATGCACAAGATTGGTTAAAACCCCTAATTCGATTAGAAGAAGCCAAGGTAGGACGAAAATGACCTAAATGTTCAACCAATGACACAAAATGACACAAAATCACATATTGGATGCACAAGATTGGTTAAAAACCCTAATTGGAATAGAATAAGCCTAGGGAGGACGAAAATGACCTAAATGTTCAACCAATGACACAAAATCACATATTGGATGCACAAGATTGGTTAAAAACCCTAATTGGATTAGAATAAGGCTCGGGAGGACGAAAATGACCTAAATGTTCAACCAATGACACAAAATGACACAAAATCACATATTGGATGCACATGATTGGTTAAAAACCCTAATTGGTTTAGAATAAGCCTAGGGAGGACGAAAATGACCTAAATGTTCAACCAATGACACAAAATGACACAAAATCACATATTGGATGCACAAGATTGGTTAAAAACCCTAATTGGATTAGAATAAGCCTAGGGAGGACGAAAATGACCGAAATGTTCAACCAATGACACAAAATCATATATTGGATGCACAAGATTGGTTAAAAACCCTAATTGGATTACAATAAGCCTAGGGAGGACGAAAATGACCTAAATGTTCAACCAATGACACAAAATCACATATTGGATGCACAAGATTGGTTAAAAACCCTAATTGGATTAGAATAAGGCTAGGGAGGACGAAAATGATCTAAATGTTCAACCAATGACACAAAATGACAAAAAATCACATATTGGATGCACAAGATTGGTTAAAAACCCTAATTAGATTAGAAAAAGCTTAGGGAGGACGAAAATGACCTAAATGTTCAACCAATGACACAAAATCACATATTGGATGCACAAGATTGGTTAAAACCCCTAATTCGATTAGAAGAAGCCTAGGTAGGACGAAAATGACCTAAATGTTCAACCAATGACACAAAATCACATATTGGATGCACAAGATTGGTTAAAAACCCTAATTGGAATAGAATAAGCCTAGGGAGGACGAAAATGATCTAAATGTTCAACCAATGACACAAAATCACATATTGGATGCACAAGATTGGTTAAAAACCCTAATTGGATTAGAATAAGGCTAGGGAGGACGAAAATGATCTAAATGTTCAACCAATGAACCAAAATGACACAAAATCACATATTGGATGCACAAGATTGGTTAAAAACCCTAATTGGATTACAATAAGCCTAGGGAGGACGAAAATGATCTAAATGTTCAACCAATGACACAAAATGACACAAAATCACATATTGGATGCACAAGATTGGTTAAAAACCCTAATTGGATTAGAATAAGCCTAGGGAGGACGAAAATGACCTAAATGTTCAACCAATGACACAAAAGGACAGAAAATCACATATTGGATGCACAAGATTGGTTAAAACCCCTAATTCGATTACAAGAAGCCTAGGTAGGACGAAAATGACCTAAATGTTCAACCAATGACACAAAATGACACAAAATCACATATTGGATGCACAGGATTGGTTAAAAACCCTAATTGGAATAGAATAAGCCTAGGGAGGACGAAAATGACCTAAATGTTCAACCAATGACACAAAATCACATATGGGATGCACAAGATTGGTTAAAACCCTAATTGGATTAGAATAAGGCTCGGGAGGACGAAAATGACCTAAATGTTCAACCAATGACACAAAAGGACAGAAAATCACATATTGGATGCACAAGATTGGTTAAAAACCCTAATTGGATTAGAATAAGCCTAAGGAGGACGAAAATGACCTAAATGTTCAACCAATAACACAAAATCACATATTGGATGCACAAGATTGGTTAAAAACCCTAATTCGATTAGAAGAAGCCTAGGGAGGACGAAAATGACCTAAATGTTCAACCAATGACACAAAATGACACAAAATCACATATTGGATGCACAAGATTGGTAAAAAGCCCTAATTAGAATAGAATAAGCATAGGGAGGACGAAAATGACCTAAATGTTCAACCAATCACACAAAATCAAATATTGGATGCACAATATTGGTTAAAAACCCTAATTGGATTAGAATAATGCTAGGGAGGACGAAAATGATCTAAATGTTCAACCAATGAACCAAAATGACACAAAATCACATATTGGATGCACAAGATTGGTTAAAAACCCTAATTGGATTACAATAAGCCTAGGGAGGACGAAAATGATCTAAATGTTCAACCAATGACACAAAATCACATATTGGATGCACAACATTGGTTAAAAACCCTAATTGGATTAGAATAAGGATCGGGAGGACGAAAATGACCTAAATGTTCAACCAATGACACAAAATGACACAAAATCACATATTGGATGCACAAGATTGGTTAAAAACCCTAATTGGTTTAGAATAAGCCTAGGGAGGACGAAATTGACCTAAATCTTCAACCAATGACACAAAATCAAATATTGGTTGCACAATATTGGTTAAAAACCCTAATTGGATTAGAATAAGGCTAGGGAGGACGAAAATGATCTAAATGTTCAACCAATGACACAAAATGACACAAAACCACATATTGGATGCACAAGATTGGTTAAAAACCCTAATTGGATTACAATAAGCCTAGGGAGGACGAAAATGACCTAAATGTTCAACCAATGACACAAAAGGACAGAAAATCACATATTGGATGCACAAGATTAGTTAAAAACCCTAATTGGATTAGAATAAGGTTAGGGAGGACGAAAATGATCTAAATGTTCAATCAATGACACAAAATGACAAAAAATCACATATTGGATGCACAAGATTGGTTAAAAACCCTAATTAGATTAGAATAAGCCTAGGGAGGACGAAAATGACCTAAATGTTCAACCAATGACACAAAATCACATATTGGATGCACAAGATTGGTTAAAAACCCTAATTGGTTTAGAATAAGCCTAGGGAGGACGAAAATGACCTAAATGTTCAACCAATGACACAAAATCAAATATTGGATGCACAATATTGGTTAAAAACCCTAATTGGATTAGAATAAGGCTAGGGAGGACGAAAATTATCTAAATGTTCAACCAATGACACAAAACCACATATTGGATGCACAAGATTGGTTAAAAACCCTAATTGGATTAGAATAAGGCTCGGGAGGACGAAAATGACCTAAATGTTCAACCAATGACACAAAAGGACAGAAAATCACATATTGGATGCACAAGATTAGTTAAAAACCCTAATTGGATTAGAATAAGGTTAGGGAGGACGAAAATGATCTAAATGTTCAACCAATGACACAAAATGACAAAAAATCACATATTGGATGCACAAGATTGGTTAAAAACCCTAATTAGATTAGAATAAGCCTAGGGAGGAAGAAAATGACTTAAATGTTCAACCAATGACACAAAATCACATATTGGATGCACAAGATTGGTTAAAAACCCTAATTGGATTAGAATAAGGCTAGGGAGGACGAAAAT
>JBBPBQ010000224.1:0-13253 GCA_037974755.1 Cicer yamashitae | reverse complement strand
CTAAATGTTCAACCAATGACACAAAATCACATATTGGATGCACAAGATTGGCTAAAAACCCAAATTGGATTAGAATATGCCTAGGGAGGACGAAAATGACCTAAATGTTCAACCAATGACACAAAATGACACAAAATCACATATTGCTTGCAGAAGATTGGTTACAAAACCCTAATTGGATTAGACAAAGCCTAGGGAGGACGAAAATGACATAAATGTTCAACCAATGACACAAAATCACATATTGGATGCACAAGATTGGTTAAAAACCCTAATTGGATTAGAATAAGCCTAGGGAGGACGAAAATGACCTAAATGTTCAACCAATGACACAAACGACGCAGTTATTGGATGCACAAGATTGTTTAAAAACCCTAATTGGATTAGAATAAGCCCAGGGAAGATGAAAATGACCTAAATGTTCAACCAATGACACAAAATCACATATTGGATGCAAAAGATTGGTTAAAAACTCTAGTTGGATTTGAATAAGCATAGGGAGGACGAAATGACCTAAATGTTCAAACAATGACACAGAATCACATATTGGATGCACAAGATTGGTTAAATACCCTAATTGGATTAGAATAAGCCTAGGGAGGACGAAAATGACCTAAATGTTCAACCAATGACACAAAATCACATATTGGATGCACAAGATTGGTGAAATACCCTAATTGGATTAGAATAAGCCTAGGGAGGACGAAAATGACCTAAATATTCAACCAATGACACAAAATCACATATTGGTTGCACAAGATTAGTTAAAAACCCTAATTGGATTAGAATAAGCCTAGGGAGGACGAAAATGACCTAAATGTTCAACCAATGACACAAAATCACATATTGGATGCACAAGATTGGTTAAAAACCCTAATTGGATTAGAATAAGGCTATGGAGGACGAAAATGATCTATATGTTCAACCAACGACACAAAATGACACAAAATCACATACTGGATGCACAAGATTGGTTAAAAACCCTAATTGGATTAGAATAAGCCTAGGGAGGACGAAAATGACCTAAATGTTCAACCAATGACACAAAATCACATATTGGATGCACAAGATTGGTTAAAAACCCTAATTGGATTAGAATAAGCCTAGGGAGGACGAAAATGACCTAAATGTTCAACCAATGACACAAAATGACAGAAAATCACATATTGGATGCACAAGATTGGTTAAAAACCCTAATTGGATTAGAATAACCCTAGGGAGGACGAAAATGACCTAAATGTTCAACCAATGACATAAAATTACACAAAATCACATATTGGTTGCACAAGATTGGTTAAAAACCCTAATTGGATTAGAATAAGCCTAGGGAGGACGAAAATGACCTAAATGTTCAACCAATGACACAAAATCACATATTGGATGCACAAGATTGGTTAAAAACCCTAATTGGATTAGAATAAGCCTAGGGAGGACGAAAATGACCTAAATGTTCAACCAATGACATAAAATGACACAAAATCACATATTGCATGCACAAGATTGGTTAAAAACCTTAATTGGATTAGAATAAGCCTAGGGAGGACGAAAATGACCTAAATGTTCAACCAATGACACAAAATCACATATTGGATGCACAAGATTGGTTAAAAACCCTAATTGGATTAGAATAAGCCTAGGGAGGACAAAAATGACCTAAATGTTCGACCAATGACACAAAATGACACAAAATCACATATTGGATGCACAAGATTGGTTAAAAACCCTAATTGGATTAGAATTAGCCTAGGGAGGACGAAAATGACCTAAATGTTCAACCAATGACACAAAATCACATATTGGATGCACAAGATTGGTTAAAAACCCTAATTGGATTAGAATAAGCCTAGGGAGGACGAAAATGACCTAAATGTTCAACCAATGACACAAAATGACACAAAAGCACATAATGGATGCACAAGATTGGTTAAAAACCCTAATTGGATTAGAATAAGCCTAGGGAGGACGAAAATGACCTAAATGTTCAACCAATGACACAAAATCACATATTGGTTGCACAAGATTGGTTAAAAACCCTAATCGGATTAGAATAAGCCTAGGGAGGACGAAAATGACCTAAATGTTCAACCAATGACACAAAATCACATATTGGATGCACAAGATTGGTTAAAAACCCTAATTGGATTAGAATAAGCCTAGGGAGGACGAAAATGACCTAAATGTTCAACCAATGACACAAAATCACATATTGGATGCACAAGATTGGTTAAAAACCCTAATTGGATTAGAATAAGCTTATGGAGGACAAAAATGACCTAAATGTTCAACCAATGACACAAAATCACATATAGGATGCACAAGATTGGTTAAAAACCCTAATTGGATTAGAATAAGCCTAGGGAGGATGAAAATGACCTAAATGTTCAACCAATGACACAAAATGACACAAAATCACATATTGGATGCACAAGATTGGTTAAAAACCCTAATTGGATTAGAATAAGCCTATGGAGGACGAAAATGACCTAAATGTTCAACGAATGACACAAAATCACATATTGGATGCAAAAGATTGGTTAAAAACCCTAATTGGATTAGAATAAGCCTAGGGAGGACGAAAATGACCTAAATGTTCAACCAATGACACAAAATCACATATTGGATGCACAAGATTGGTTAAAAACCCTAATTGGATTAGAATAAGCCTAGGGAGGACGAAAATGACCTAAATGTTCAACCAATGACACAAAATCACATATTGGATGCACAAGATTGGTTAAAAACCCTAATTGGATTAGAATAAGCCTAGGGAGGACAAAAATGACCTAAATGTTCAACCAATGACACAAAATCACATGTTGGATGCACAAGATTGGTTAAAAACCCTAATTGGATTAGAATAAGCCTAGGGAGGACGAAAATGACCTAAATGTTCAACCAATGACACAAAATCACATATTGGATGCACAAGATTGGTTAAAAACCCTAATTGGATTAGAATAAGCCTAGGGAGGACGAAAATGACCTAAATGTTCAACCAATGACACAAAATCACCTATTGGATGCACAAGATTGGTTAAAAACCCTAATTGGATTAGAATAAGCCTAGGGAGGACGAAAATGACCTAAATGTTCAACCAATGACACAAAATGACACAAAATCACATATTGGATGCACAAGATTGGTTAAAAACCCTAATTGAATTAGAATAAGCCTAGGGAGGACGAAAATGACCTAAATGTTCAACCAATGACTCAAAATCACATATTGGATGCACAAGATTGGTTAAAAACTCTAATTGGATTAGAATAAGCCTAGGGAGGACGAAAATGACCTAAATGTTCAACCAATGACACCAAATGACACAAAATCACATATTGGGTGCACAAGATTGGTTAAAAACCCTAATTGAATTAGAATAAGCCTAGGGAGGACGAAAATGACCTAAATGTTCAACCAATGACACAAAATCACATATTGGATGCACAAGATTGGTTAAAAACCCTAATTGGATTAGAATAAGCCTAGGGAGGACGAAAATGACCTAAATGTTCAACCAATGACATAAAATGATACAAAATCACATATTGGATGCACAAGATTGGTTAAAAACCCTAATTGGATTAGAATAAGCCTAGGGAGGACGAAAATGACCTAAATGTTCAACCAATGACACAAAATCACATATTGGATGCACAAGATTGGTTAAAAACCCTAATTGGATTAGAATAAGCCTAGGGAGGACGAAAATGACCTAAATGTTCAACCAATGACACAAAATCACATATTGGATGCAGCAGATTGGTTAAAAACCCTAATTGGATTAGAATAAGCCTAGGGAGGACGAAAATGACCTAAATGTTCAACCAATAACACAAAATGATAAAAAAATCACATATTGGATGCACAAGATTGGTTAAAAACCCTAATTGGATTAGAATAAGCCTAGGGAGGACGAAAATGACCTAAATGTTCAACCAATGACACAAAATCACATATTGGATGCACAAGATTGGTTAAAAACGCTAATTGGATTAGAATAAGCCTATGGAGGACGAAAATGACCTATATGTTCAACCAATGACACAAAATCACATATTGGATGCACAAGATTGGTTAAAAACCCTAATTGGATTAGAATAAGCCTAGGGAGGACGAAAATGACCTAAATGTTCAACCAATGACACAAAATGCACAAAATCACATATTGGATGCACAAGATTGGTTAAAAACCCTAATTGGATTAGAATAAGCCTAGGGAGGACGAAAATGATCTAAATGTTCAAGCAATGAGACAAAATCACATATTGGATGCACAAGATTGGTTAAAAACCCTAATTGGATTAGAATAAGCCTAGGGAGGACGAAAATGACCTAAATGTTCAACCAATGACACAAAATCACATATTGGATGCACAAGATTGGTTAAAAACCCTAATTGGATTAGAATAAGCCTAGGGAGGACGAAAATGACCTAAATGTTCAACCAATGACACAAAATCACATATTGGATGCACAAGATTGGTTAAAAACCCTAATTGGATTAGAATAAGGCTAGGGAGGACGAAAATGACCCAAATGTTCAACAAATGACACAAAATCACATATTGGATGCACAAGATTGGTTAAAAACCCTAATTGGATTAGAATAAGCCTTAGGAGGACGAAAATGATCTATATGTTCAACCAACGACACAAAATGACACAAAATCACATATTGGATGCACAAGGTTGGTTAAAAACCCTAATTGGATTAGAATAAGCCTAGGGAGGACGAAAATGACCTAAATGTTCAACCAATCACAAAATCACATATTTGATGCACAAGATTGGTTAAAAACCCTAATTGGATTAGAATAAGCCTAGGGAGGACGAAACTGACCTAAATGTTCAACCAATGACACAAAATGACACAAAATCACATATTAGATGCACAAGATTGGTTAAAAACCCTAATTGGATCAGAATAAGCCTAGGGAGGACGAAAATGACCTAAATGTTCAACCAATGACACAAAATGACACAAAATCACATATTGGTTGCACAAGATTGGTTAAAAACCCTAATTGGATTAGAATAAGCCTAGGGAGGACGAAAATGACCTAAATGTTCAACCAATGACACAAAATCACATATTGGATGCAAAAGATTGGTTAAAAACTCTAGTTGGATTTGAATAAGCATAGGGAGGACGAAATGACCTAAATGTTCAAACAATGACACAAAATCACATATTGGATGCACAAGATTGGTTAAATACCGTAATTGGATTAGAATAAGCCTAGGGAGGACGAAAATGACCTAAATGTTCAACCAATGACACAAAATCACATATTGGATGCACAAGATTGGTTAAAAACCCTAATTGGATTAGAATAAGCCTAGGGAGGACGAAAATGACCTAAATGTTCAACCAATGACACAAACGACGCACTTATTGGATGCACAAGATTGTTTAAAAACCCTAATTGGATTAGAATAAGCCCAGGGATGAAGAAAATGACCTAGATGTTCAACCAATGACACAAAATCATATATTGGATGCACAAGATTGGTTAAAAACCCTAATTGGATTAGAATAAGCCTGGGGTGGACGAAAATGACCTAAATGTTCAACCAATGACACAAAATCACATATTGGATGCAAAAGATTGGTTAAAAACTCTAGTTGGATTTGAATAAGCATAGGGAGGACGAAATGACCTAAATGTTCAAACAATGACACAAAATCACATATTGGATGCACAAGATTGGTTAAATACCCTAATTGGATTAGAATAAGCCTAGGGAGGACGAAAATGACCTAAATGTTCAACCAAAGACACAAAATCACATATTGGATGCACAAGATTGGTGAAATACCCTAATTGGATTAGAATAAGCCTAGGGAGGACGAAAATGACCTAAATATTCAACCAATGACACAAAATCACATATTGGTTGCACAAGATTGGTTAAAAACCCTAATTGGATTAGAATAAGCCTAGGGAGGACGAAAATGACCTAAATGTTCAACCAATGACACAAAATCACATATTGGATGCACAAGATTGGCTAAAAACCCTAATTGGATTAGAATAAGCCTAGGGAGGACGAAAATGACCTAAATGTTCACCCAATGACATAAAATGACACAAAATCACATATTGGATGCACAAGAATGGTTAAAAACCCTAATTGGATTTGAATAAGCCTAGGGAGGACGAAAATGGCCTAAATGTTCAACCAATGACACAAAATCACATATTGGATGCACAAGATTGGTTAAAAACCCAAATTGGATTAGAATAAGCCTAGGGAGGACGAAAATGACCTAAATGTTCAACCAATGACACAAACAACGCACTTATTGGATGCACAACATTGTTTAAAAACCCTAATTGGATTAGAATAAGCCCTGGGAAGACGAAAGTGACCTAGATGTTCAACCAATGACACAAAATCACATATTGGATGCACAAGATTGGTTAAAAACCCTAATTGGATTAGAATAAGCTTGGGGTGGACGAAAATGACCTAAGTGTTCAACCAATGACACAAAATCACATATTGGATGCACAAGATTGGTTAAAAACTCTAGTTGGATTAGATAAGCATAGGGAGGACGAAAATGACCTAAATGTTCAAACAATGACACAAAATCACATATTGGATGCACAAGATTGGTTAAATACCCTAATTGCATTAGAATAAGCCTAGGGAGGACGAAAATGACCTAAATATTCAACCAATGACACAAAATCACATATTGGATGCACAAGATTGGTTAAAAACCCTAATTGGATTAGAATAAGCCTAAGGAGGACGAAAATTACCTAAATATTTAACCAATGACACAAAATCACATATTGGATGCACAAGATTGGTGAAATACCCTAATTGGATTAGAATAAGCCTAGGGAGGACGAAAATGACCTAAATATTCAACCAATGACACAAAATCACATATTGGTTGCACAAGATTAGTTAAAAACCCTAATTGGATTAGAATAAGCCTAGGGAGGACGAAAATGACCTAAATGTTCAACCAATGACACAAAATCACATATTGGATGCACAAGATTGGTTAAAAACCCTAATTGGATTAAAAAGAGCGTAGGGAGGACGAATGACCTAAATGTTCAACCAATGACACAAAATGACACAAAATCACACATTGGATGCACAAGATTGGTTAAAAACCTTAATTGGATTAGAATAAGCCTAGGGAGGACGAAAATGACCTAAATGTTCAACCAATGACACAAAACGACACAACATCACATATTGGATGCACAAGATTGGTTAAAAACCCTAACTGGATTAGAATAAGCCTAGGGAAGACGATAATGACGTAAATGTTCAACCAATGACACAAAATGACACAAAATCACATATTGGATGCAAAAGATTGGTTAAAAACCCTAATAGGATTAGAATAAGCCTAGGGAGGACGAAAATGACCTAAATGTTCAACCAATGACACAAAATGACATAAAATCACATATTAGATGCACAAGATTGGTTAAAAACCCTAATTGGATTAGAATAAGCCTAGGGAGGACGAAAATGACCTAAATGTTCAACCAATGACACAAAACGACACAAAATCACATATTGGATGCACAAGATTGGTTAAAAACCCTAACTGGATTAGAATAATCCTAGGGAAGACGATAATGACCTAAATGTTCAACCAATGACACAAAATGACACAAAATCACATATTGGATGCACAAGATTGGTTAAAAACCCTAATTGGATTAGAATAAGCCTAGGGAGGACGAAAATGACCTAAATGTTCAACCAATGACACAAAATCACATATTGGATGCACAAGATTGGTTAAAAACCCTAATTGGATTAGAATAAGCCTAGGGAGGACGAAAATGACCTAAATGTTGAACCATTGACACAAAATGACACAAAATTACATATTGAATGCACAAGATTGGTTAAAAACCCTAATTGGATTAGAATAAGCCTAGGGAGGACGAAAATGACCTAAATGTTCAACCAATGACACAAAATGACACAAATTCACATATTGGATGCACAAGATTGGTTAAAAACCCTAATTGGTTTAGAATAAGCTAAGGGAGGACGAAAATGACGTAAATGTTCAACCAATGACACAAAATGACACAAAATCACATATTGGATGCACAAGATTGGTTAAAAACCCTAATTGGATTAGAATAAGCCTAGGGAGGACGAAAATGACCTAAAAGATCAACCAATGACACAAAATCACATATTGGATGCACAAGATTGGTTAAAAACCCAAATTGGATTAGAATAAGCCTAGGGAGGACGAAAATGACCTACATGTTCAACCAATGACACAAAATCACATATTGGATGCACAAGTTTGGTTAAAAACCCTAATTGGATTAGAATAAGCCTAGGGAGGACTAAAATGACCTAAATGTTCAACCAATGACACAAAATCACATATTGGATGCACAAGATTGGTTAAAAACCCTAATTGGATTAGAATAAGCCTAGGGAGGACGAAAATGGCCTAAATGTTCAACCAATGACATAAAATCACATATTGGATGCACAAGATTGGTTAAAAACCCTAATTGGATTAGAAAAAGCCTAGGGAGGACGAAAATGACCTAAATGTTCAACCAATGACACAAAACGACACAAAATCACATATTGGATGCACAAGATTTGTTAAAAACCCTAAATGGATTAGAATACGCCTGGGGAGGACGAAAATGACCTAAATGTTCAACCAATGACACAAAATGACACAAAATCACATATTGGATGCACAAGATTGGTTAAAAACCCTAATTGGATTAGAATAAGCCTAGGGAGGACGAAAATGACCTAAATGTTCAACCAATGACACAAAATCACATATTGGATGCACAAGATTGGCTAAAAACCCAAATTGGATTAGAATATGCCTAGGGAGGACGAAAATGACCTAAATGTTCAACCAATGACACAAAATGACACAAAATCACATATTGCTTGCAGAAGATTGGTTACAAAACCCTAATTGGATTAGACTAAGCCTAGGGAGGACGAAAATGACATAAATGTTCAACCAATGACACAAAATCACATATTGGATGCACAAGATTGGTTAAAAACCCTAATTGGATTAGAATAAGCCTAGGGAGGACGAAAATGACCTAAATGTTCAACCAATGACACAAACGACGCAGTTATTGGATGCACAAGATTGTTTAAAAACCCTAATTGGATTAGAATAAGCCCAGGGATGACGAAAATGACCTAGATGTTCAACCAATGACACAAAATCATATATTGGATGCACAAGATTGGTTAAAAACCCTAATTGGATTAGAATAAGCCTGGGGTGGACGAAAATGACCTAAATGTTCAACCAATGACACAAAATCACATATTGGATGCAAAAGATTGGTTAAAAACTCTAGTTGGATTTGAATAAGCATAGGGAGGACGAAATGACCTAAATGTTCAAACAATGACACAAAATCACATATTGGATGCACAAGATTGGTTAAATACCCTAATTGGATTAGAATAAGCCTAGGGAGGACGAAAATGACCTAAATGTTCAACCAATGACACAAAATCACATATTGGATGCACAAGATTGGTTAAAAACCCAAATTGGATTAGAATAAGCCTAGGGAGGACGAAAATGACCTAAATGTTCAACCAATGACACAAAATCACATATTGGTTGCACAAGATTGGTTAAAAACCCTAATTGGATTAGAATAAGCCTAGGGAGGACGAAAATGACCTAAATGTTCAACCAATGACACAAAATCACATATTGGATGCAGAAGATTGGTTAAAAACCCTAATTGGATTAGAATAAGCCTAGGGAGGACGAAAATGACCTAAATGTTCAACCAATGACACAAAATGACACAAAATCACATATTGAATGCACAAGATTGGTTAAAAACCCTAATTGGATTAGAATAAGTCTAGGGAGGACGAAAATGACCTAAATATTCAACCAATGACACAAAACCACATATTGGATGCACAAGATTGGTTAAAAACCCTAATTGGATTAGAATAAGCCTAGGGAGGACGAAAATGACCTAAATGTTCAACCAATGACACAAAATGACACAAAATCACATATTGGATGCACAAGATTGGTTAAAAACCGTAGTTGGATTAGAATAAGCCTAGGGACGACGAAAATGACATAAATAATCAACCAATGATACAAAATCACATATTGGATGTACAAGATTGGTTAAAAACCCTAATTGGATTAGAATAAGCCTAGGGAGGACAAAAATGACCTAAATGTTCAACCAATGACACAAAATCACGTATTGGATGCACAAGATTGGTTAAAAACCCTAATTGGATTAGAATAAGCCTAGGGAGGACGAAAATGACCTAAATGTTCAACCAATGACACAAAATCACATATTGGATGCACAAGATTGGTTAAAAACCCTAATTGGATTAGAATAAGCCTAGGGAGGACGAAAATGACCTAAATGTTCAACCAATGACAGAAAATCACATATTGGATGCACGAGATTGGTTAAAAACCCTAATTGGATTAGAATAAGCCTAGGGAGGACGAAAATGACCTAAATGTTCAACCAATGACACAAAATCACATATTGGATGCACAAGATTGGTTAAAAACCCTAATTGGATTAGAATAAGCCTAGGGAGGACGAAAATGACCTAAATGTTCAACCAATGACACAAAATCACATATTGGATGCACAAGATTGGTTAAAAACCCTCATTGGATTAGAATAAGCCTAGGGAGGACGAAAATGACCTAAATGTTCAACCAATGACACAAAATCACATATTGGATGCACAAGATTGGTTAAAAACCCTAATTGGATTAGAATAAGCCTAGGGAGGACGAAAATGACCTAAATGTTCAACCAATGACACAAAATGACACAAAATCACATATTGGATGCACAAGATTGGTTAAAAACCCTAGTTGGATTATAATAAGCCTAGGGAGGACGAAAATGACCTAAATGTTCAACCAATGACACAAAATCACATATTGGATGCACAAGATTGGTTAAAAACCCTAATTGGATTAGAATAAGCCTAGGGAGGACGAAAATGACCTAAATGTTCAACCAATGACACAAAATGACACAAAATCACATATTGGATGCACAAGATTGCTTAAAAACCGTAATTGGATTAGAATAAGCCTAGGGAGGACGAAAATGACCTAAATGTTCAACCAATGACACAAAATCACATATTGGATGCACAAGATTGGTTAAAAACCCTAATTGGATTAGAATAAGCCTAGGGAGGACGAAAATGACCTAAATGTTCAACCAATGACACAAAATCACATATTGGATGCACAAGATTGATTAAAAACCCTATTTGGATTAGAATAAGCCTAGGGAGGACGAAAATGACCTAAATGTTCAATCAATGACACAAAATCACATACTGGATGCACAAGATTGGTTAAAAACCCTAATTGGATTAGAATAAGCCTAGGGAGGACGAAAATGACCTAAATGTTCAACCAATGACACAAAATGACACAAAATCACATATTGGATGCACAAGATTGGTTAAAAACCCTAATTGGATTAGAATAAGCCTAGGGAGGACGAAAATGACCTAAATGCTCAACCAATGACACAAAATCACATATTGGATGCACAAGATTGGTTAAAAACCGTAATTGGATTAGAATAAACCTAGGCAGGACGAAAATGACCTAAATGTTCAACCAATGACACAAAATGACAAAAAATCACACACTGGATGCACAAGATTGGTTAAAAACCCTAATTGGATTAGAATAAGCCTAGGGAGGACGAAAATGACCTAAATGTTCAACCAATGACACAAAATCACATATTGGATGCACAAGATTGGTTAAAAACCCTAATTGGATTAGAATAAGCCTAGGGAGGACGAAAATGACCTAAATGTTCAACCAATGACACAAAATGACACAAAATCACATATTGGATGCACAAGATTGGTTAAAAACCCGAACTGGATTAGAATAAGCCTAGGGAGGACGAAAATGACCTAAATGTTCAACCAATGACACAAAATCACATATTGGATGCACAAGATTGGTTAAAAACCCTAATTGGATTAGAATAAGCCTAGGGAGGACGAAAATGACCTAAATGTTCAACCAATGACACAAAATGACACAAAATCACATGTTGGATGCACAAGATTGCTTAAAAACCCTAATTGGATTAGAATAAGCCTAGGGAGGACGAAAATGACCTAAATGTTCAATCAATGTCACAAAATGACACAAAATCACATATTGGATGCACAAGATTGGTTAAATACCGTAATTGGATTAGAATAAGCCTAGGGAGGACGAAAATGACCTAAATGTTCAACCAATGACACAAAATCACATATTGGATGCACAAGATTGGTTAAAAACCCTAATTGGATTAGAATAAGCCTAGGGAGGACGAAAATGACCTAAATGTTCAACCAATGACACAAAATCACATATTGGATGCACAAGATTGGTGAAATACCCTAATTGGATTAGAATAAGCCTAGGGAGGACGAAAATGACCTAAATATTCAACCAATGACACAAAATCACATATTGGTTGCACAAGATTGGTTAAAAACCCTAATTGGATTAGAATAAGCCTAGGGAGGACGAAAATGACCTAAATGTTCAACCAATGACACAAAATCACATATTGGATGCACAAGATTGGCTAAAAACCCTAATTGGATTAGAATAAGCCTAGGGAGGACGAAAATGACCTAAATGTTCACCCAATGACATAAAATGACACAAAATCACATATTGGATGCACAAGAATGGTTAAAAACCCTAATTGGATTTGAATAAGCCTAGGGAGGACGAAAATGGCCTAAATGTTCAACCAATGACACAAAATCACATATTGGATGCACAAGATTGGTTAAAAACCCAAATTGGATTAGAATAAGCCTAGGGAGGACGAAAATGACCTAAATGTTCAACCAATGACACAAACAACGCACTTATTGGATGCACAACATTGTTTAAAAACCCTAATTGGATTAGAATAAGCCGTGGGAAGACGAAAGTGACCTAGATGTTCAACCAATGACACAAAATCACATATTGGATGCACAAGATTGGTTAAAAACCCTAATTGGATTAGAATAAGCTTGGGGTGGACGAAAATGACCTAAGTGTTCAACCAATGACACAAAATCACATATTGGATGCACAAGATTGGTTAAAAACTCTAGTTGGATTAGATAAGCATAGGGAGGACGAAAATGACCTAAATGTTCAAACAATGACACAAAATCACATATTGGATGCACAAGATTGGTTAAA
>JBBPBQ010000223.1:0-13268 GCA_037974755.1 Cicer yamashitae | reverse complement strand
TTTCGTCCTCCCTAGGCTTATGCTAATCCAATTAGGGTTTTTAACCAATCTTGTGCATCCAACATGTGATTTTGTGTCATTGGGTGAACATTTAGGTCATTTTCGTCCTCCCTAGGCTTATTTGAATCCAATTAGGGTTTTTAACCAATCTTGTGCAACCAATATGTGATTTTGTGTCATTTTGTGTCATTGGTTGAACATTTAATTCATTTTCGTCCTCCCTAGGCTTATTCTAATCCAAATAGGGTTTTTAACCAATCTTGTGCATTCAATATGTGATTTTGTGTCATTGGCTGACCATTTAGGTCATTTTCGTCCTCCCTAGGCTTATTCTAATCCAATTAGGGTTTTTAACCAATCTTGTGAATCCAATATGTAATTTTGTGTCATTTTGTGTCATTGGTTGAACATTTAGGTCATTTTCGTCCTCCCTAGGCTTATTCTAATCCAATTAGGGTTTTTAACCAATCTTGTGCATCCAATATGTGATTTTGTGTGATTTTGTGTCATTGGTTGAACATTTAGGTCATTTTCGTCCTCCCTAGGCTTATTCTAATCTAATTAGGGTTTTTAACCAATCTTGTGCATCCAATATGTGATTTTGTGTCATTTTGTGTCATTGGTTGAACATTTAGGTCATTTTCGTCCTCCATAGGCTTATTCTAATCCAATTAGGGTTTTTAACCAATCTTGTGCATCCAATATGAGATTTTGTGTCATTGGTTGAACATTTAGGTCATTTTCGTCCTCCCTAGGCTTATTTTAATCCAATTAGGGTTTTTAACCAATCTTGTGCATCCAATATGTGATTTTGTGTCATTTTGTGTCATTGGTTGACCATTTAGGTCATTTTCGTCCTCCCTAGGCTTATTCTAATCCAATTAGGGTTTTTAACCAATCTTGTGCATCCAATATGATATTTTGTGTCATTTTGTGTCATTGGTTGAACATTTAGGTCATTTTCGTCCTCCCTAGGCTTATTCGAATCCAATTAGGGTTTTTAAATAATCTTGTGCATCCAATATGTGATTTTATGTCATTTTGTGTCATTGGTTGAACATTTAGGTCATTTTCGTCCTCCCTAGGCTTATTCTAATCCAATTAGGGTTTTTAACCAATCTTGTGCATCCAATATGTGATTTTGTGTCATTGGTTGAACATTTAGGTCATTTTCGTCCTCCCTAGGCTTATTCTAATCCAATTAGGGTTTTTAACCAATCTTGTGCATCCAATATGTTATTTTGTGTAATTTTGTGTCATTGGTTGAACATTTAGGTCATTTCCGTCGTCCCTAGGCTTATTCTAATCCAATTAGGGTTTTTAACCAATCTTGTGCATCCAATATGTGATTTTGTGTCATTTTGTGTCATTGGTTGAACATTTAGGTCATTTTCGTCCTCCCTAGGCTTATTCTAATCCAATTAGGGTTTTTAACCAATCTTGTGCATCCAATATGTGATTTTGTGTCATTTTGTGTCATCGATTGAACATTTAGGTCATTTTCGTCCTCCCTAGGCTTATTCTAATCCAATTAGGGTTTTTAACCAATCTTGTGCATCCAATATGTGATTTTGTGTCATTGGTTGAACATTTAGGTCATTTTCGTCCTCCCTAGGCTTATTCTAATCCAATTAGGGTTTTTAACCAATCTTGTGCATCCAATATGTGATTTTGTGTCATTTTGTTTCATTGGTTGTACATTTAGGTTATTTTCGTCCTCCCTAGGCTTATTCTAATCCAATTAGGGTTTTTAACCAATCTTGTGCATACAATATGTGATTTTGTGTCATTGGTTGAACATTTAGGTCATTTTCGTCCTCCATAGGCTTATTCTAATCCAACTGGGGTTTTTAACCTATCTTGTACATCCAATATGTAGTTTTGTGTCATTGGTTGAACATTTAGGTCATTTTCGTCCTCCCTAGGCTTATTCTAATCCAATTAGGGTTTTTAACCAATCTTGTGCATCCAATATGTGATTTTGTGTCATTGGTTGAACATTTAGGTCATTTTCGTCGTCCCTAGGCTTATTCTAATCCAATTAGGGTTTTTAACCAATCATGTGCATCCAATATGTGATTTATTGTCATTGGTTGAACATTTAGGTCATTTTCGTCCTCCCTAGGCTTATTCTAATCCAATTAGGGTTTTTAACCAATCTTGTGCATCCAATATGTGATTTTGTGTCATTGGTTGAACATTTAGGTCATTTTCGTCCTCCCTAGGCTTATTCTAATCCAATTAGGGTTTTTAACCAATCTTGTGCATCCAATATGTGATTTTGTGTCATTGGTTAAACATTTAAGTTATTTTCGTCCTCCCTAGGTTTATTCTAATCCAATTAGGGTTTTTAACCAATCTTGTGCATCCAATATGTGATTTTGTGTCATTGGTTGAACATTTAGGTCATTTTCGTCCTCCCTAGGCTTATTCTAATCCAATTAGGGTTTTTAACCAATCTTGTGCAACCAATATGTGATTTTGTGTAATTTTGTGTCATTGGTTGAACATTTAGGTCATTTTCGTCCTCCCTAGGGTTATTCTAATCCAATTAGGGTTTTTAACCAATCTTGTGCATCCAATATGTGATTTTGTGTCATTGGTTGAACATTTAGGTCATTTTCGTCCTCCCTAGGCTTATTCTAATCCAATTAGGGTTTTTAACCAATCTTGTGCACCCAATATGTGATTTTATGTCATTTTGTGTCATTGGTTGAACATTTAGGTCATTTTCGTCCTCCCTAGGCTTATTCTAATCCAATTAGGGTTTTTAACCAATCTTGTGCATCCAATATGTGATTTTGTGTCATTGGTTGAACATTTAGGTCATTTTCGTCCTCCCTAGGCTCTTTCTAATCCAATTAGGGTTTTTAACCAATCTTGTGCATCCAATATGTGATTTTGTGTCATTGGTTGAACATTTAGGTCATTTTCGTCCTCCCTAGGCTTATTCTAATCCAATTAGGGTTTTTAACCAATCTTGTGCATCCAATATGTGATTTTGTGTCATTTTGTGTCATTGCTTGAACATTTAGGTCATTTTCGCCCTCCCTAAGCTTATTCTAATCCAATTAGGGTTTTTAACCAATCTTGTGCATCCAATATGTGATTTTGTGTCATTGGTTGAACATTTAGGTCATTTTCGTCCTCCCTAGGCTTATTCTAATCCAATTAGGGTTTTTAACCAATCTTGTGCATCCAATATGTGATTTTGTGTCATCTTGTGTCATTGGTTGAACATTTAGGTCATTTTCGTCCTTCCTAGGCTTATTCTAATCCAATTAGGGTTTTTAACCAATCTTGTGCATCCAATATGTGATTTTGTGTCATTGGTTGAACATTTAGGTCATTTTCGTCCTCCCTAGGCTTATTCTAATCCAATTAGGGTTTTTAACCAATCTTGTGCATCCAATATGTGATTTTGTGTCATTGGTTGAACATTTAGGTCATTTTCGTCCCCCCTAGGCTTATTCTAATCCAATTAGGGTTTTTAACCAATCTTGTGCATCCAATATGTGATTTTGTGTCATTGGTTGAACATTTAGGTCATTTTCGTCCTCCCTAGGCTTATTCTAATCCAATTAGGGTTTTTAACCAATCTTGTGCATCCAATATGTGATTTTGTGTCATTGGTTGAACATTTAGGTCATTTTCGTCCTCCCTAGGCTTATTCTAATCCAATTAGGGTTTTTAACCAATCTTGTGCATCCAATATGTGATTTTGTGTCATCGGTTGAATATTTAGGTCATTTTTGTCCTCCCTAGGCTTATTCTAATCCAATTAGGGTTTTTAACCAATCTTGTGCATCCAATATGTGATTTTGTGTCATTGGTTGAACATTTAGGTCATTTTCGTCCTCCCTAGGCTTATTCTAATCCAATTAGGGTTTTTAACCAATCTTGTGCATCCAATATGTGATTTTGTGTCATTGGTTGAACATTTAGGTCATTTTCGTCCTCCCTAGGCTTATTCTAATCCAATTAGGGTTTTTAACCAATCTTGTGCATCCAATATGTGATTTTTTGTCATTGGTTGAATATTTAGGTCATTTTTGTCCTCCCTAGGCTTATTCTAATCCAATTAGGGTTTTTAACCAATCTTGTGCATCCAATATGTGATTTTGTGTCATTGGTTGAACATTTAGGTCATTTTCGTCCTCCCTAGGCTTATTCTAATCCAATTAGGGTTTTTAACCAATCTTGTGCATCCAATATGTGATTTTGTGTCATTGGTTGAACATTTAGGTCATTTTCGTCCTCCCTAGGCTTATTCTAATCCAATTAGGGTTTTTAACCAATCTTGTGCATCCGATATGTGATTTTGTGTAATTTTGTCTCATTGGTTGAACATTTAGGTCATTTTCGTCATCCCTAGGCTTATTCTAATCCAATTAGGGTTTTTAACCAATCTTGTGCATCCAATATGTGATTTTGTGTAATTTTGTGTCATTGGTTGAACATTTAGGTCATTTTCGTCCTCCCTAGGCTTATTCTAATCCAATTAGGGTTTTTAACCAATCTTGTGCATCCAATATGTGATTTTGTGTAATTTTGTATCATTGATTGAACATATAGGTCATTTTCGTCCTCCCTAGGCTTATTTTAATCCAATTAGGGTTTTTAACCAATCTTGTGCATCCAATATGTGATTTTGTGTCATTTTGTGTCATTGGTTGACCATTTAGATCATTTTCGTCCTCCCTAGGCTTATTCTAATCCAAATAGGGTTTTTAACCAATCTTGTGCATCCAATATGTGATTTTGTGTCATTGGCTGACCATTTAGGTCATTTTCGTCCTCCCTAGGCTTATTCTAATCCAATTAGGGTTTTTAACCAATCTTGTGAATCCAATATGTAATTTTGTGTCATTTTGTGTCATTGGTTGAACATTTAGGTCATTTTCGTCCTCCCTAGGCTTATTCTAATCCAATTAGGGTTTTTAACCAATCTTGTGCAAACAATATGTGATTTTGTGTCATTTTGTGTCATTGGTTGAACATTTAGGTCTATTTCGTCCTCCCTAGGCTTATGCTAATCCAATTAGGGTTTTTAACCAATCTTGTGCATCCAACATGTGATTTTGTGTCATTTGGTGAACATTTAGGTCATTTTCGTCCTCCCTAGGCTTATTCTAATCCAATTAGGGTTTTTAACCAATCTTGTGCATCCAATATGTGATTTGTGTCATTGGTTGAACATTTAGGTCATTTCCGTCGTCCCTAGGCTAATTCTAATCCAATAAAGGTTTTTAACCAATCTTGTGCATCCAATATGTGATTTTGTGTAATTTTGTGTCATTGATTGAACATATAGGTCATTTTCGTCCTCCCTAGGCTTATTTTAATCCAATTATTGTTTTTAACCAATCTTGTGCATCCAATATGTGATTTTGTGTCATTTTGTGTCATTGGTTGACCATTTAGATCATTTTCGTCCTCCCTAGGCTTATTCTAATCCAAATAGGGTTTTTAACCAATCTTGTGCATCCAATATGTGATTTTGTGTCATTTTGTGTCATTGGTTGAACATTTAGGTCATTTTCGTCCTCCCTCGGCTTATTCCAATCCAATTAGGGTTTTTAACCAATCTTGTGCATCCAATATGTGATTTTGTGTCATTTTGTGTCATTGGTTGAACATTTAATTCATTTTCGTCCTCTCTAGGCTTATTCTAATCCAAATAGGGTTTTTAACCAATCTTGTGCATCCAATATGTGATTTTGTGTCATTGGTTGAGCATTTAGGTCATTTCCGTCGTCCCTAGGCTTATTCTAATCCAATTAGGGTTTTTAACCAATCTTGTGCATCCAATTTGTGATTTTGTGTCATTGGTTGAAAATTTAGGTCATTTTCGTCCTCCCAAGACTTATTCTAATCCAATTAGGGTTTTTAACCAATCTTGTGCATCCAATATGTGATTTTGTGTCATTGGCTGACCATTTAGGTCATTTTCGTCCTCCCTAGGCTTATTCTAATCCAATTAGGGTTTTTAACCAATCTTGTGAATCCAATATGTAATTTTGTGTCATTTTGTGTCATTGGTTGAACATTTAGGTCATTTTCGTCCTCCCTAGGCTTATTCTAATCCAATTAGGGTTTTTAACCAATCTTGTGCAACCAATATGTGATTTTGTGTCATTTTGTGTCATTGGTTGAACATTTAGGTCTATTTCGTCCTCCCTAGGCTTATGCTAATCCAATTAGGGTTTTTAACCAATCTTGTGCATCCAACATGTGATTTTGTGTCATTGGGTGAACATTTAGGTCATTTCCGTCGTCCCTAGGCTTATTCTAATCCAATTAGGGTTTTTAACCAATCTTGTGCATCCAATATGTGATTTTTTGTCATTTTGTGTCATTGGTTGAACATTTAATTCATTTTCGTCCTCCCTAGGCTTATTCTAATCCAATTAGGGTTTTTAACCAATCTTGTGCATCCAATATGTGATTTTGTGTCATTTTGTGTCATTGGTTGAACATTTAATTCATTTTCGTCCTCTCTAGGCTTATTCTAATCCAAATAGGGTTTTTAACCAATCTTGTGCATCCAATATGTGATTTTGTGTCATTGGTGGAGCATTTAGGTCATTTTCGTCGTCCCTAAGCTTATTCTAATCCAATTAGGGTTTTTAACCAATCTTGTGCATCCAATATGTGATTTTGTGTCATTGGTTGAACATTTAGGTCATTTTCGTCCTCCCAAGGCTTATTCTAATCCAATTAGGGTTTTTAACCAATCTTGTGCATCCAATATGTGATTTTGTGTCATTGGCTGACCATTTAGGTCATTTTCGTCCTCCCTAGGCTTATTCTAATCCAATTAGGGTTTTTAACCAATCTTGTGAATCCAATATGTAATTTTGTGTAATTTTGTGTCATTGGTTGAACATTTAGGTCATTTTCGTCCTCCCTAGGCTTATTCTAATCCAATTAGGGTTTTTAACCAATCTTGTGCAACCAATATGTGATTTTGTGTCATTTTGTGACATTGGTTGAACATTTAGGTCATTTTCGTCCTCCCCAGGCTTATTCTAATCCAATTAGGGTTTTTAACCAATCTTGTGCATCCAATACATGATTTTGTGTCATTTTGTGTCATTGGTTGAACATTGAGGTCATTTTCGTCCTCCCTAGGCTTATTCTAATCCAATTAGGGTTTTTAACCAATCTTGTGCGTCCAATATGTGAGTTTGTGTCATTGGTTGAACAATTAGGTCATTTTCGTCCTCCCTAGTCTTATTCTAATCCAATTAGGGTTTTTAACCAATCTTGTGCATCCAATATGTGATTTTGTGTCATTTTGTGTCATTGGTTGAACATTTAATTCATTTTCGTCCTCCCTAGGCTTATTCTAATCCAAATAGGGTTTTTAACCAATCTTGTGCATCCAATATGTGATTTTGTGTCATTGGTTGAACATTTAGGTCATTTTCGTCCTCCCTAGGCTTATTCTAATCCAATTAGGGTTTTTAACCAATCTTGTGCAACCAATATGTGATTTTGTGTCATTGGTTGAACAATTAGGTCATTTTCGTCCTCCCTAGGCTTATTCTAATCCAATTAGGGTTTTTAACCAATCTTGTGCATCCAATATGTGATTTTGTGTCATTTTGTGTCATTTGTTGAACATTTAGGTCATTTTCGTCCTCCCTAGGCTTATTCTAATCCAATTAGGGTTTTTAACCAATCTTGTGCATCCAATTTGTGATTTTGTGTCATTGGTTGAACATTTAGGTCATTTTCGTCATCCCTAGGCTTATTCTAATCCAATTAGGGTTTTTAACCAATCTTGTGCATCCAATATGTGATTTTGTGTCATTGGTTGAACATTTAGGTCATTTTCGTCCTCCCAAGGCTTATTCTAATCCAATTAGGGTTTTTAACCAATCTTGTGCATCCAATATGTGATTTTGTGTCATTTTGTGTGATTGGTTGAACATTTAGGTCATTTTCGTCCTCCCTAGGCTTATTCTAATCCAATTAGGGTTTTTAACCAATCTTGTGCATATAATAAGTGATTTTGTGTCATTGGTAATCCAATTAGGTCATTTTCGTCCTCGCTAGGCTTATTTTAATCCAATTAGGGTTTTTAACCAATCTTGTGCATCCAATATGTGATTTTGTGTCATTGGTTGAACATTTAGGTCATTTTCGTCCTCCCTAGGCTTATTCTAATCCAATTAGGGTTTTTAACCAATCTTGTGCATCCAATATGTGATTTTGTGTCATTTTATGTCATTGGTTGAACATTTAGGTCATTTTCGTCCTCCCTAGGCTTATTTTAATCCAATTAGGGTTTTTAACCAATCTTGTGCATCCAATATTTGATTTTGTGTCATTGGTTGAACATTTAGGTCATTTTCGTCCTCCCTAGGCTTATTCTAATCCAATTAGGGTTTTTAACCAATCTTGTGCATCCAATATGTGATTTTGTGTCATTGGTTGAACATTTAGGTCATTTTCGTCGTCCCTAGGCTTATTCTAATCCAATTAGGGTTTTTAACCAATCATGTGCATCCAATATGTGATTTATTGTCATTGGTTGAACATTTAGGTCATTTTCGTCCTCCCTAGGCTTATTCTAATCCAATTAGGGTTTTTAACCAATCTTGTGCATCCAATATGTGATTTTGTGTCATTGGTTGAACATTTAGGTCATTTTCGTCCTCCCTAGGCTTATTCTAATCCAATTAGGGTTTTTAACCAATCTTGTGCATCCAATATGTGATTTTGTGTCATTGGTTGAACATTTAGGTCATTTTCATGCTCCAAAGGCTTATTCTAATCCAATTAGGGTTTTTAACCAATCTTGTGCATCCAATATGTGATTTTGTGTCATTGGTTGAACATTTAGGTCATTTTCGTCCTCCCTAGGCTTATTCTAATCCAATTAGGGTTTTTAACCAATCTTGTGCATCCAATATGTGATTTTTTGTCATTGGTTGAATATTTAGGTCATTTTTGTCCTCCCTAGGCTTATTCTAATCCAATTAGGGTTTTTAACCAATCTTGTGCATCCAATATGTGATTTTGTGTCATTGGTTGAACATTTAGGTCATTTTCGTCCTCCCTAGGCTTATTCTAATCCAATTAGGGTTTTTAACCAATCTTGTGCATCCAATATGTGATTTTGTGTCATTGGTTGAACATTTAGGTCATTTTCGTCCTCCCTAGGCTTATTCTAATCCAATTAGGGTTTTTAACCAATCTTGTGCATCCAATATGTGATTTTGTGTCATTTTGTTTCATTGGTTGTACATTTAGGTTATTTTCGTCCTCCCTAGGCTTATTCTAATCCAATTAGGGTTTTTAACCAATCTTGTGCATACAATATGTGATTTTGTGTCATTGGTTGAACATTTAGGTCATTTTCGTCCTCCATAGGCTTATTCTAATCCAACTGGGGTTTTTAACCTATCTTGTACATCCAATATGTGGTTTTGTGTCATTGGTTGAACATTTAGGTCATTTTCGTCCTCCCTAGGCTTATTCTAATCCAATTAGGGTTTTTAACCAATCTTGTGCATCCAATATGTGATTTTGTGTCATTGGTTGAACATTTAGGTCATTTTCGTCCTCCCTGTGCTTATTCTAATCCAATTAGGGTTTTTAACCAATCTTGTGCATCCAATATGTGATTTTGTGTCATTGGTTGAACATTTAGGTCATTTTCGTCCTCCCTAGGCTTATTCTAATCCAATTAGGGTTTTTAACCAATCTTGTGCATCCAATATGTGATTTTGTGTCATCAGTTGAACATTTTGGTCATTTTCGTCCTCCCTAGGCTTATTCTAATCCAATTAGGGTTTTTAACCAATCTTGTGCATCCAATATGTGATTTTGTGTCATTTTGTGTCATCGGTTGAACATTTAGGTCATTTTTCGTCCTCCCTAGGCTTATTCTAATCCAATTAGGGTTTTTAACCAATCTTGTGCATCTAATATGTGATTTTGTGTCATTTTGTGTCATCGGTTGAACATGTTGGTCATTTTCGTCCTCCCTAGGCTTATTCTAATCCAATTAGGGTTTTTAACCAATCTTGTGCATCCAATATGTGATTTTGTGTCATTGGTTGAACATTTAGGTCATTTTCGTCCTCCCTAGGCTTATTCTAATCCAATTAGGGTTTTTAACCAATCTTGTGCATCCAATATGTGATTTTGTGTCATTTTGTGTCATTGGTTGAACATTTAGGTCATTTTCGTCCTCCCTAGGCTTTTTCTAATCCAATTAGGGTTTTTAACCAATCTTGTGCATCCAATATGTGATTTTGTGTCATTGGTTGAACATTTAGGTCATTTTTGTCCTCCCTAGGCTTATTCTAATCCAATTAGGGTTTTTAACCAATCTTGTGCATCCAATATGTGATTTTGTGTCATTGATTGAACATTTAGGTCATTTTCGTCCTCCCTAGGCTTATTCTAATCCAATTAGGGTTTTTAACCAATCTTGTGCAACCAATATGTGATTTTGTGTCATTGGTTGAACATTTAGGTCTATTTCGTCCTCCGTAGGCTTATTCTAATCCAATTAGGGTTTTTAACCAATCTTGTGCATCCAACATGTGATTTTGTGTCATTGGGTGAACATTTAGGTCATTTTCGTCCTCCCTAGGCTTATTCTAATCCAATTAGGGTTTTTAACCAATCTTGTGCATCCAATATGTGATTTTGTGTCATTGGTTGAACATTTAGGTCATTTTCGTCCTCCCTAGGCTTATTCTAATCCAATTAGGGTTTTTAACCAATCTTGTGCATCCAATATGTGATTTTGTGTCATTGGTTGAACATTTAGGTCATTTTCGTCCTCCCTAGGCTTATCCTAATCCAATTAGGGTTTTTAACCAATCTTGTGCAACCAATATGTGATTTTGTGTCATTTTGTGTCATTGGTTGAACATTAAGGTCTATTTCGTCCTCCCTAGGCTTATGCTAATCCAATTAGGGTTTTTAACCAATCTTGTGCATCCAACATGTGATTTTGTGTCATTGGGTGAACATTTAGGTCATTTTCGTCCTCCCTAGGCTTATTCTAATCCAATTAGGGTTTTTAACCAATCTTGTGCATCCAATATGTGATTTGTGTCATTGATTAAACATTTAGGTCATTTTCGTCCTCCCTAGGCTTATTCTAATCCAATTAGGGTTTTTAACCAATCTTGTGCATCCAATATGTGATTTTGTGTAATTTTGTGTCGTTGATTGAACATTTAGGTCATTTTCGTCCTCCCTAGGCTTATTCTAATCCAATTAGGGTTTTTAACCAATCTTGTGCATCCAATATGTGATTTTGGGTCATTTTGTGTCATTGGTTGAACATTTAGGTCTATTTCGTCCTCCCTAGGCTTATGCTAATCCAATTAGGGTTTTTAACCAATCTTGTGCATCCAACATGTGATTTTGTGTCATTGGGTGAACATTTAGGTCATTTTCGTCCTCCCTAGGCTTATTCTAATCCAATTAGGGTTTTTAACCAATCTTGTGCATCCAATATGTGATTTTGTGTCATTGGTTGAACATTTAGGTCATTTTCGTCCTCCCTAGGCTTATTCTAATCCAATTAGGGTTTTTAACCAATCTTGTGCATCCAATATGTGATTTTGTGTCATTGGTTGAACATTTAGGTCATTTTCGTCCTCCCTAGTCTTATTCTAATCCATTTAGGGTTTTTAACCAATCTTGTGCATCCAATATGTGATTTTGTGTCATTGGTTGAACATTTAGATCATTTTCGTCCTCCCTAGCCTTATTCTAATCCAATTAGGGTTTTTAACCAATCTTGTGCATCCAATATGTGATTTTGTGTCATTTTGTGTCATTGGTTGAACATTTAGGTCATTTTCGACCTCCCTAGGCTTATTCTAATCCAATTAGGGTTTTTAACCAATCTTGTGCATCCAATATGTGATTTTGTGTCATTGGTTGAACATTTAGATCATTTTCGTCCTCCCTAGGCTTATTGTAATCCAATTAGGGTTTTTAACCAATATGTGATTTTGTTCCATTTTGTGTCATTGGTTGAACATTTTGATCATTTTCGTCCTCCCTAGCCTTATTCTAATCCAATTAGGGTGATTAACCAATCTTGTGCATCCAATATTTGATTTTGTCTCATTTTGTGTCATTGGTTGAACATTTAGGTCATTTTCGTCCTCCCTAGCCTTATTCTAAACCAATTAGGGTTTTAAACCAATCTTGTGCATCCAATGTGTGATTTTGTGTCATTTTGTGTCATTGGTTGAACATTTAGGTCATTTTCGTCCTCTCTAGCCTTATTCTAATCCAATTAGGGTTTTTAACCAATCTTGTGCATCCAATATGTGATTTTGTGTCATTGGTTGAACATTTAGGTCATTTTCGTCCTCCCTAGGCTTATTCTAATCCAATTAGGGTTTTTAACCAATCTTGTGCATCCAATATGTGATTTTGTGTCATTTTGTGTCATTGGTTGAACATTTAATTCATTTTCGTCCTCTCTAGGCTTATTCTAATCCAAATAGGGTTTTTAACCAATCTTGTGCATCCAATATGTGATTTTGTGTCATTGGTGGAGCATTTAGGTCATTTTCGTCGTCCCTAAGCTTATTCTAATCCAATTAGGGTTTTTAACCAATCTTGTGCATCCAATATGTGATTTTGTGTCATTGGTTGAACATTTAGGTCATTTTCGTCCTCCCAAGGCTTATTCTAATCCAATTAGGGTTTTTAACCAATCTTGTGCATCCAATATGTGATTTTGTGTCATTGGCTGACCATTTAGGTCATTTTCGTCCTCCCTAGGCTTATTCTAATCCAATTAGGGTTTTTAACCAATCTTGTGAATCCAATATGTAATTTTGTGTAATTTTGTGTCATTGGTTGAACATTTAGGTCATTTTCGTCCTCCCTAGGCTTTTTCTAATCCAATTAGGGTTTTTAACCAATCTTGTGAATCCAATATGTAATTTTGTGTAATTTTGTGTCATTGGTTGAACATTTAGGTCATTTTCGTCCTCCCTAGGCTTATTCTAATCCAATTAGGGTTTTTAACCAATCTTGTGCAACCAATATGTGATTTTGTGTCATTTTGTGTCATTGGTTGAACATTTAGGTCATTTTCGTCCTCCCCAGGCTTATTCTAATCCAATTAGGGTTTTTAACCAATCTTGTGCATCCAATATGTGATTTTGTGTCATTGGTTGAACATTTAGGTCATTTTCGTCCTCCCTAGGCTTATTCTAATCCAATTAGGGTTTTTAACCAATCTTGTGCAACCAATATGTGATTTT
>JBBPBQ010000218.1:0-13408 GCA_037974755.1 Cicer yamashitae | reverse complement strand
CACGTATTTTGTATTTTGTTTTCTAAACAACAAATAACCTTATATTTCCTAGAACAAATAAAAAGAACAACGCTAAAATCGATTTCTTGTCAACTTGCCCGTGTTGCTTCGAAACTTGGCCAGAATATCCGAAATAAATCAAAAATAAAGGTGCAACACGAGGACTTTCCAGGAGGTCACCCATTCTAGTACTACTCTCGCCCAAGCACGCTTGACTGCGGAGTTCTGATGGGATCCGGTTCATTATTGCTGGTATGATCGCATCTGTTAAATAATGAGTCGTAATTGAATATATGCGTTGCACTATAGAAAATACATAAAAAGAGACACTCCCGACTAATTGAAATCCGCTCGATCCACGTACTTTGTATTTTGTTTTCTAAACAACAAATAACCTTATATTTCCTGGAACAAATAAAAAGAACGCTAAAATCGATTTCTTGTCAACTTGCCCGGGTTGCTTCGAAACTTGGCCAGAATATCCGAAATAAATAAAAAAAAAAAGTGCAACACGAGGACTTCCCAAGAGGTCACCCATTCTAGTACTACTCTCGCCCAAGCACGCTTAACTGCAGCGTTCTGATGGGATCTGGTGAATTAGTGCTAGTATGATCGCACCTGTTAAATAATGCGTCGTAATTAAATATATGCGTTGCACTACAGAAAATACATAAAAAGAGACTCTCCCGACTAATTGAAATCCGCTCGATCCACGTATTTTGTATTTTGTTTTCTAAACAACAAATAACCTTATATTTCCTAGAACAAATAAAAAGAACAACGCTAAAATCGATTTCTTGTCAACTTGCCCGTGTTGCTTCGAAACTTGGCCAGAATATCCGAAATAAATAAAAAAAAATGGTGCAACACGAGGACTTCCCAGGAGGTCACCCATTCTAGTACTACTCTCGCCCAAGCACGCTTTTCTGCGGAGTTCTGATGGGATCCAGTTCATTAGTGCTGGTATGATCGCATCTGTTAAATAATACGTCGTAATTGAATATATGCGTTGCACTATAGAAAATACATAAAAAGAGACACTCCCGACTAATTGAAATCCGCTCGATCCACGTACTTTGTATTTTGTTTTCTAAACAACAAATAACCTTATATTTCGTAGAACAAATAAAAAGAACAACGGTAAAATTGATTTCTTGTCAACTTGCCCGTGTTGCTTCGAAACTTGGCCAGAATATCCGAAATAAATAAAAAAAAAAGGTGCAACACGAGGAGTTCCCAGGAGGTCACACATCCTAGTACTACTCTCGCCAAAGCACGCTTAACTGCAGTGTTCTGATGGGATCTGGTGCGTTAGTGCTGGTATGATCGCATCTGTTAAATAATGCGTCGTAATTGAATATATGCGTTGCACTACAGAAAATACATAAAAAGAGACTCTCCCGACTAATTGAAATCCGCTCGATCCACGTATTTTGTATTTTGTTTTCTAAACAACAAATAACCTTATATTTCCTAGAACAAATAAAAAGAAAAACGCTAAAATCGATTTCTTGTCAACTTGCCCGTGTTGCTTCGAAACCTGGCCTGAATATCCAAAATAAATCAAAATAAAAGGTGCAACACGAGGACTTCCCACGAGCTCACCCATCCTAGTACTATTCTCGCCCAAGCACGCTTAACTGCGGGGTTCTGATGGGATCTGGTGCATTAGTGCTGGAATGATCGCACCTCTTATATAATGCGTCGTAATTGAATATATGCGTTGCACTACAGAAAATACATAAAAAGAGACTCTCCCGACTAATTGAAATCCGCTCGATCCACGTATTTTGTATTTTGTTTTCTAAACAACAAATAACCTTATATTTCCTAGAACAAATAAAAAGAACAACGCTAAAATCGATTTCTTGTCAACTTGCCTGTGTTGCTTCGAAACTTGGCCAGAATATCCGAAATAAATAAATAAAAAAGGTGCAACACGAGGACTTCCCAGGAGGTCACCCATCATAGTACTACTCTCGCACAAGCACGCTTCACTGCGGAGTTCTGATGGGATCCGGTGCATTAGTGCTGGTATGATGGCACATGTTAAATAATGCGTCGTAATTGAATATATGCGTTGCACTACAGAAAATACATAAAAAGAGACACTCCCGACTAATTGAAATCCGCTCGATCCACGTATTTTGAATTTTTTTTTCTAAACAACAAATAACCTTATATTTCCTAGAACAAATAAAAAGAACAACGCTAAAATCGATTTCTTGTCAACTTGCCCGTGTTGCTTCGAAACTTGGCCAGAATATCCGAAATAAATAAAAAAAAAAGGTGCAACACGGAGACTTCCCAGGAGGTCACCCATCCTAGTACTACTCTCGCCCAAGGACGCTTAACTTCGGAGTTCTGATGGGATCTGGTGCATTAGTGCTGATATGATCGCACCTATTAAATAATCCGTCGTAATTGAATATATGCGTTGCACTACAGAAAATACATAAAAAGAGACACTCCCGACTAATTGAAATCCGCTCGATCCACGTATTTTGTATTTTGTTTTCTAAACAACAAATAACCTTATATTTCCTAGAACAAATAAAAAGAACAACGCTAAAATCGATTTCTTCTCAACTTGCCCGTGTTGCTTCGAAACTTGCCCAGAATATCTGAAATAAATCAAAAAAAAAGGTGCAACAAGGGGACTTCCCAGGAGGTCACCCATTCTAGTACTACTCTCGGCCAAGCACGCTTAACTGCGGAGTTCTGATGGGATCCGGTGCATTAGTGCTGGTATGATCGCACGTGTTAATTAATCCGTCGTAATTGAATATATGCGTTGCACTACAGAAAATACATAAAAAGAGTCACTCCCGACTAATTGAAATCCGCTCGATCCACGTATTTTGTATTTTGTTTTCTAAACAACAAATAACCTTATATTTCCTAGAACAAATATAAAGAACAACACTAAAATCGATTTCTTGTCAACTTGCCCGTGTTGCTTCGAAACTTGGCCAGAATATCCGAAATAAAAAAAAAAGGTGCAACACGAGGACTTCCGAGGAGGTCACCCATCCTAGTACTACTCTCGCCCAAGCACGCTTATCTGCGGAGTTCTGATGGGATCCGGTGCATTAGTGCTGGTATGATCGCACCTGTTAAATAATGCGTCGTAATTGAATATGTGCGTTGCACTACAGAAAATACATAAAAAGAGACACTCCCGACTAATTGAAATCCGCTCGATCCACGTATTTTGTATTTTGTTTTCTAAACAACAAATAACCTTATATTTCCTAGAACAAATAAAAAGAACAACGCTAACATCGATTTCTTGTCAACTTGCCCGTGTTGCTTTGAAACATGGCCAGAATATCCGAAATAAATTAAAAAAAAAGGTGCACGAGGACTTCCCAGGAGGTCCCTTCCCAGTACTACTCTCGCCCAAGCACGCTTAACTACAGTGTTCTAATGGGATCCGGTGCATTAGTGCTGTTATGATCGCACCTGTTAAATAATGCGTCGTAATTGAATATATGCGTTGCACTACAGAAAATACATAAAAAGAGACACTCCCGACTAATTGAAATCCGCTCGATCCACGTATTTTGTATTTTGTTTTCTAAACAACAAATAACCTTATATTTCCTAGAACAAATAAAAAGAACAACGCTAACATCGATTTCTTGTCAACTTGCCCGTGTTGCTTCGAAACTTGGCCAGAATATCCGAAATAAATCAAAAAAAAAGGTGCAACACGGGGACTTCCCAGGAGGTCACCCATCCTAGTACTACTCTCGCCCAAGCACGCTTAACTGCGGAGTTCTGATGGGATCCGGTGCATTAGTGCTGTTATGATCGCAGCTGTTATATAATGCGTCGTAATTGAATATACGCGTTGCACTACAGAAAATACATAAAAAGTGACACTCCCGACTAATTGAAATCCGCTCGATCCACGTATTTTGTATTTTGTTTTCTAAACAACAAATAACCTTATATTTCCTAGAACAAATAAAAAGAACAACGCTAACATCGATTTCTTGTCAACTTGCCCGTGTTGCTTCGAAACTTGGCCAGAATATCCGAAATAAATCAAAAAAAAAGGTGCAACACGGGGACTTCCCAAGAGGTCACCCATCCTAGTACTACTCTCGCCCAAGCGCGCTTAACTGCGGAGTTCTAATGGGATCCGGTGCATTAGTGCTGGTATGATCGCACCTGTTAAATAACGCGTCGTAATTGAATATACGCGTTGCACTACAGAAAATACATAAAAAGTGACACTCCCGACTAATTGAAATCCGCTCGATCCACGTATTTTGTATTTTGTTTTCTAAACAACAAATAACCTTATATTTCCTAGAACAAATAAAAAGAACAACGCTAACATCGATTTCTTGTCAACTTGCCCGTGTTGCTTCGAAACTTGGCCAGAATATCCGAAATAAATCAAAAAAAAAGGTGCAACACGGGGACTTCCCAGGAGGTCACCCATCCTAGTACTACTCTCGCCCAAGCACGCTTTACTGGGGAGTTCTAATGGGATCCGGGGCATTAGTGCTGGTATGATCGCACATGTTAAATAATGCGTCGTAATTGAATATATGCGTTGCACTACAGAAAATACATAAAAAGAGACACTCCCGACTAATTGAAATCCGCTCGATCCACGTATTTTGTATTTTGTTTTCTAAACAACAAATAACCTTATATTTCCTAGAACAAATAAAAAGAACAACGCTAACATCGATTTCTTGTCAACTTGCCCGTGTTGCTTCGAAACATGGCCAGAATATCCGAAATAAATGAAAAAAAAAGGTGCAACACGAGGACTTCCCAGGAGGTCACCAGAATATCCGAAATAAATCAATAAAAAAGGTGCAACACGGGGACTTCCGAGGAGGTCACCCATCCTAGTACTACTCTCGCCCAAGCACGCTTAACTGCGGAGTTCTGATGGGATCCGGTGCATTAGTGCTGGTATGATCGCACCTGTTAAATAATCCGTCGTAATTGAATATATGCGTTGCACTACAGAAAATACATAAAAAGAGTCACTCCCGACTAATTGAAATCCGCTCGATCCACGTATTTTGTATTTTGTTTTCTAAACAACAAATAACCTTATATTTCCTAGAACAAATATAAAGAACAACACTAAAATCGATTTCTTGTCAACTTGCCCGTGTTGCTTCGAAACTTGGCCAGAATATCCGAAATAAAAAAAAAAGGTGCAACACGGGGACTTCCCAGGAGGTCACCCATCCTAGTACTACTCTCTCCAAAGCACGCTTTACTGCGGAGTTCTGATGGGATTCGGTGCATTAGTGCTGGTATGATCGCACCTGTTAAATAACGCGTCGTAATTGAATATACGCGTTGCACTACAGAAAATACATAAAAAGTGACACTCCCGACTAATTGAAATCCGCTCGATCCACGTATTTTGTATTTTGTTTTCTAAACAACAAATAACCTTATATTTCCTAGAACAAATAAAAAGAACAACGCTAACATCGATTTCTTGTCAACTTGCCCGTGTTGCTTCGAAACTTCGCCAGAATATCCGAAATAAATAAAAAAAAAGGTGCAACACGGGGACTTCCGAGGAGGTCACCCATCCTAGTACTACTCTCGCCCAAGCACGCTTCACTGCGGAGTTCTGATGGGATCCGGTGCATTAGTGCTGGTATGATCGCACCTGTTAAATAACGCGTCGTAATTGAATATACGCGTTGCACTACAGAAAATACATAAAAAGAGACACTCCCGACTAATTGAAATCCGCTCGATCCACGTATTTTGTATTTTGTTTTCTAAACAACAAATAACCTTATATTTCCTAGAACAAATAAAAAGAACAACGCTAAAATCGATTTCTTGTCAACTTGCCCGTGTTGCTTCGAAACTTGGGCCGAATATCCGAAATAAATAAAAAAAAAAGGTGCAACACGGGGACTTCCCAGGAGGTCACCCATCCTAGTACCACTCTCGCCCAAGCGTGCTTTACTGCGGAGTTCTGATGGGATCCGGTGCATTAGTGCTGGTATGATCGCACCTGTTAAATAATGCGTCGTAATTCAATATATGCGTTGCACTACAGAAAATACATAAAAAGCGACACTCCCGACTAATTGAAATCCGCTCGATCCACGTATTTTGTATTTTGTTTTCTAAACAACAAATAACCTTATATTTCCTAGAACAAATAAAAAGAACAACGCTAAAATCGATTTCTTGTCAACTTGCCCGTGTTGCTTCGAAACTTGGCCAGAATATCCGAAATAAATAAAAAAAAAAAGTGCAACACGAGGACTTCCCAAGAGGTCACCCATCCTAGTACTGCTCTCGCCCAAGCACGCTTAACTGCGGAATTCTGATGGGATCCAGGGCATTAGTGCTGGTATGATCGCACCTGTTAAATAATGCGTCGTAACTGAATATATGCGTTGCACTACAGAAAATACATAAAAAGAGACACTCCCGACTAATTGAAATCCGCTCGATCCACGTATTTTGTATTTTGTTTTCTAAACAACAAATAACCTTATATTTCCTAGAACAAATAAAAAGAACAACGCTAAAATCGATTTCTTGTCAACTTGCCCGTGTTGCTTCGAAACTTGGCCAGAATATCCGAAATAAATAAAAAAAAAAGGTGCAACACGAGGACTTCCCAAGAGGTCACCCATCCTAGTACTACTCTCGCCCAAGCACGCTTCACTGCGGAGTTCTGATGTGATCCGGTGCATTAGTGCTGGTATGATCGCTCCTGTTAAATAATGCGTCGTTATTGAATATATGCGTTGCACTACAGAAAATACATAAAAAGAGACACTCCCGACTAATTGAAATCCGCTCGATCCACGTATTTTGTATTTTGTTTTCTAAACAACAAATAACCTTATATTTCCTAGAACAAATAAAAAGAACAACGCTAAAATCGATTTCTTGTCAACTTGCCCGTGTTGCTTCGAAACTTGGCCAGAATATCCGAAATAAATTAAAAAAAAAAGGTGCAACACGAGGACTTCCCAGGAGGCCATTAGTGCTGGTATGATCGCACCTGTTAAATAATGCGTCGTAATTGAATATATGCGTTGCACTACAGAAAATACATAAAAAGAGACACTCCCGACTAATTGAAATCCGCTCGATCCACGTATTTTGTATTTTGTTTTCTACACAACAAATAACCTTATATTTCCTAGAACAAATAAAAAGAACAACGCTAAAATCGATTTCTTGTCAACTTGCCCGTGTTGCTTCGAAACTTGGCCAGAATATCCGAAATAAATAAAAAAAAAAGGTGCAACACGAGGACTTCCCAGGAGGTCACCCTTCCTAGTAATACTCTCGCCCAAGCACGCTTAACTGTGGAGTTCTGAAGGGATCCGATGCATTAGTGCTGGTATGATCCCACCTGTTAAATAATGCGTCGTAATTGAATATATGCGTTGCACTACAGAAAATACATAAAAAGAGACACTCCCGACTAATTGAAATCCGCTCGATCCACGTATTTTGTATTTTGTTTTCTAAACAACAAATAACCTTATATTTCCTAGAACAAATAAAAAGAACAACGCTAAAATCGATTTCTTGTCAACTTGCCCGAGTTGCTTCGAAACATGGCCAGAATATCCGAAATAAATCAAAAAAAAAGGTGCAACACAAGGACTTCCCAGGAGGTCACCCATCCTGGTACTACTATCGCCCAAGCACGCTTGACTGCGGAGTTCTGATGGGATCCGGTACATTAGTGCTGGTATGATCGCACCTATTAAGTAATGCGTCGTAATTGAATATATGCGTTGCACTACAGAAAATACATAAAAAGAGACACTCCCGACTAATTGAAATCCGCTCGATCCACGTATTTTGTATTTTGTTTTCTAAACAACAAATAACCTTATATTTCCTAGAACAAATAAAAAGAACAACGCTAAAATCGATTTCTTGTCAACTTGCCCGTGTTGCTTCGAAACTTGGCCAGAATATCCAAAATAAATCAAAAAAAAAGGTGCAAGACAAGGACTTCCCAAGAGGTCACCCATCCTAGTACTGCTCTCGAAAAAGCACGCTTAACTGCGGAGTTCTGATGGGATCCGGTGCATTAGTGCTGGTATGATCGCACCTGTTAAGTAATGCGTCGTAATTGAATATATGCGTTGCACTACAGAAAATACATAAAAAGAGACACTCCCGACTAATTGAAATCCGCTCGATCCACGTATTTTGTATTTTGTTTTCTAAACAACAAATAACCTTATATTTCCTAGAACAAATAAAAAGAACAACGCTAAAATCGATTTCTTGTCAACTTGCACGTGTTGCTTCGAAACTTGGCCAGAATATCTGAAATAAATCAAAAAAAAAGGTGCAACACGGGGACTTCCCAGGAGGTCACCCATCCTAGTACCACTCTCGCCCAAGCGTGCTTTACTGCGGAGTTCTGATGGGATCCGGTGCATTAGTGCTGGTATGATCGCACCTGTTAAATAATGCGTCGTAATTGAATATATGCGTTGCACTACAGAAAATACATAAAAAGAGACACTCCCGACTAATTGAAATCCGCTCGATCCACGTATTTTGTATTTTGTTTTCAAAACAACAAATAACCTTATATTTCCTAGAACAAATAAAAAGAACAACGCTAAAATCGATTTCTTGTCAACTTGCCCGTGTTGCTTCGAAACTTGGCTAGAATATCCGAAATAAATAAAAAAAAAAGTTGAACCACAAGGACTTCCCAAGAGGGCACCAATCCTAGTACTGCTCTCGCCCAAGCACGCTTAACTGCGGAGTTCTGATGGGATCCGGTGCATTAGTGCTGGTATAATCGCACCTGTTAAATAATGCGTCGTAATTGAATATATGCGTTGCACTACAGAAAATACATAAAAAGAGACACTCCCGACTAATTGAAATCCGCTCGATCCACGTATTTTGTATTTTGTTTTCTAAACAACAAATAACCTTATATTTCCTAGAACAAATAAAAAGAACAACGCTAAAATCGATTTCTTGTCAACTTGCCCGTGTTGCTTCGAAACTTGGCCAGAATATCCGAAATAAATAAAAAAAAAAGGTGCAACACGAGGACTTCCAAAGAGGTCACCCATCCTAGTACTACCCTCACCCAAGCACATCAAAACTGCGGAGTTTTGATGTGATGCGGTGCATTAGTGCTGGTATGATCGCACCTGTTAAATAATGCGTCGTAATTGAATATATGCGTTGCACTACAGAAAATACATAAAAAGAGACACTCCCGACTAATTGAAATCCGCTCGATCCACGTATTTTGTATTTTGTTTTCTAAACAACAAATAACCTTATATTTCCTAGAACAAATAAAAAGAACAACGCTAAAATCGATTTCTTGTCAACTTGCCCGTGTTGCTTCGAAACTTGGCCAGAATATCCGAAATAAATAAAAAAAAAAGGTGCAACACAAGGACTTCCCAGGAGGTCACCCATCCAAATACTACTCTCGCCCAAGCGCGCTTAATTGCAGAGTTCTGATGGGATCTGGTGCATTGGTGCTGGTATGATCGCAGCTTTCAAATAATGCGTCGTAATTGAATATATGCGTTGCACTACAGAAAATACATAAAAAGAGACACTCCCGACTAATTGAAATCCGCTCGATCCACGTATTTTGTATTTTGTTTTCTAAACAACAAATAACCTTATATTTCCTAGAACAAATAAAAAGAACAACGCTAAAATCAATTTCTTGTCAACTTGCCCGTGTTGCTTCGAAACTTGGCCAGAATATCCGAAATAAATAAAAAAAAAAGGTGCAACACGAGGACTTCCCAAGAGGTCACCCATCCTAGTACTACTCTCGCCCAAGCACGCTTCACTGCAAAGTTCTGATGGGATCCGGTGCATTAGTGCTGGTATGATCGCACCTGTTAAATAATCCGTCGTAATTGAATATATGCGTTGCACTACAGAAAATACATAAAAAGAGACACTCCCGACTAATTGAAATCCGCTCGATCCACGTATTTTGTATTTTGTTTTCTAAACAACAAATAACCTTATATTTCCTAGAACAAATAAAAAGAACAACGCTAAAATCGATTTCATGTCAACTTGCCCGTGTTGCTTTGAAACTTGGCCAGAATATCCGAAATAAATTATAAAAAAAAGGTGCAACACGAGGACTTCACAGCAGGTTACCCATCATAATACTACTCTCGCCCAAGTACGCTTAACTGCGGAGTTCTGATGGGATCCGTTGCATTAGTGCTGGTATGATCGCACCTGTTAAATAATGCGTCGTAATTGAATATTTGCGTTGCACTACAGAAAATACATAAAAAGAGACACTCCCGACTAATTGAAATCCGCTCGATCCACGTATTTTGTATTTTGTTTTCTAAACAACAAATAACCTTATATTTCCTAGAACAAATAAAAAGAACAACGCTAAAATCGATTTCTTGTCAACTTGCCCGTGTTGCTTCGAAACTTGGCCAGAATATCCGAAATAAAAAAAAAAAAAAGGTGCAACACGAGGACTTCCCAACAGGTCACCCATCCTAGTACTAATCTCGCCCAAGCACGCTTAGCTGCGGAGTTCTGATGGGATCCGGTGCATTAGTGCTGGTATGATCGCACCTGTTAAATAATGCGTCGTAATTGAATATATGAGTTGCACTACAGAAAATACATAAAAAGAGACACTCCCGACTAATTGAAATCCGCTCGATCCACGTATTTTGTATTTTGTTTTCTAAACAACAAATAACCTTATATTTCCTAGAACAAATAAAAAGAACAACGCTAAAATCGATTTCTTGTCAACTTGCCCGTGTTGCTTCGAAACTTGTCCAGAATATCCGAAATAAATTAAAAAAAAAGGTACAACAAAATGACTTCCCAAGAGGTCACCCATCGTTGTACTACTCTCGCCCAATCGTTGTACAACTCTCGCCCAAGCACGCTTAACTGCGGAGTTCTGATGGGATCCGGTGCATTAGTGCTGGTATGATCGCACCTGTTAAATAATGCGTCGTAATTGAATATATGCGTTGCACTACAGAAAATACATAAAAAGAGACACTCCCGACTAATTGAAATCCGCTCGATCCACGTATTTTGTATTTTGTTTTCTAAACAACAAATAACCTTATATTTCCTAGAACAAATAAAAAGAACAACGCTAAAATCGATTTCTTATCAACTTGCCCGTGTTGCTTCGAAACTTGGCCGGAATATCCGAAATAAATAAAAAAAAAAAGGTGCAACACGAGGACTTCCCAGGAGGTCACCCATCCTAGTACTACTCTCGCCAAAGCACGCTTTACTGCGGAGTTCTAATGGGATCCGGGGCATTAGTGCTGGTATGATCGCACATGTTAAATAATGCGTCGTAATTGAATATATGCGTTGCACTACAGAAAATACATAAAAAGAGACACTCCCGACTAATTGAAATCCGCTCGATCCACGTATTTTGTATTTTGTTTTCTAAACAACAAATAACCTTATATTTCCTAGAACAAATAAAAAGAACAACGCTAAAATCGATTTCTTGTCAAGTTGCCCGTGTTGCTTCGAAACTTGGCCAGAATATCCGAAATAAATCAAAAAAAAAGGTGCAACACAAGGACTTCCCAAGAGGTCACCCATCCTAGTACTGCTCTCGCCCAAGCACGCTTATCTGCAGAGTTCTGATGGGATCCGGTGCATTAGTGCTGGTATGATCGCACCTATTAAATAATGCGTCGTAATTGAATATATGCGTTGCACTACAGAAAATACATAAAAAGAGACACTCCCGACTAATTGAAATCCGCTCGATCCACGTATTTTGTATTTTGTTTTCTAAACAACAAATAACCTTATATTTCCTAGAACAAATAAAAAGAACAACGCTAAAATCGATTTCTTGTCAACTTGCCCGTGTTGCTTCGAAACTTGGCCAGAATATTCGAAATAAAAAAAGAAAAAGGTGCAACACGAGGACTTCCCAGGAGGTCACCGATCCTAGTACTACTCTCGCCCAAGCACGCTTAACTGCAGAATTCTGATGGGATCCGGTGCATTAGTGCTGGTATGTTCGCACCTGTTAAATAATGCGTCGTAATTGAATATATGCGTTGCACTACAGAAAATACATAAAAAGAGACACTCCCGACTAATTGAAATCCGCTCGATTCACGTATTTTGTATTTTGTTTTCTAAACAACAAATAACCTTATATTTCCTAGAACAAATAAAAAGAACAACGCTAACATCGATTTCTTGTCAACTTGCCCGTGTTGCTTCGAAACTTGGCCAGAATATCCGAAATAAATCAAAAAAAAAGGTGCAACACGGGGACTTCCCAGGAGGTCACCCATCCTAGTACTACTCTCGCCCAAGCACGCTTTACTGCGGAGTTCTAATGGGATCCGGGGCATTAGTGCTGGTATGTCGCACATGTTAAATAATGCGTCGTAATTGAATATATGCGTTGCACTACAGAAAATACATAAAAAGAGACACTCCGGACTAATTGAAATCCGCTCGATCCACGTATTTTGTATTTTGTTTTCTAAACAACAAATAACCTTATATTTCCTAGAACAAATAAAAACAACAACGCTAACATCGATTTCTTGTCAACTTGCCCGTGTTGCTTCGAAACTTGGCCAGAATATCCGAAATAAATCAAAAAAAAAGGTGCAACACGGGGACTTCCCAGGAGGTCACCCATCCTAGTACTACTCTCGCCCAAGCAAGCTTAACTGCGGAGTTCTGATGGGATCCGGTGCATTAGTGCTGGTATGATCGCAGCTGTTATATAACGCGTCGTAATTGAATATACGCGTTGCACTACAGAAAATACATAAAAAGTGACACTCCCGACTAATTGAAATCCGCTCGATCCACGTATTTTGTATTTTTTTTTCTAAACAACAAATAACCTTATATTTCCTAGAACAAATAAAAAGAACAACGCTAACATCGATTTCTTGTCAACTTGCCCGTGTTGCTTCGAAACTTGGCCAGAATATCCGAAATAAATCAAAAAAAAAGGTGCAACACGGGGACTTCACAGGAGGTCACCCATCCTAGTACTACTCTCGCCCATGCACGCTTAACTACGGAGTTCTGATGGGATCCGGTGCATTAGTGCTAGTATGATCACACCTGTTATATAACGCGTCGTAATTGAATATACGCGTTGCACTACAGAAAATACATAAAAAGTGACACTCCCGACTAATTGAAATCCGCTCGATCCACGTATTTTGTATTTTTTTTTCTAAACAACAAATAACCTTATATTTCCTAGAACAAATAAAAAGAACAACGCTAAAATCGATTTCTTGTCAACTTGCCCGTGTTGCTTCGAAACTTGGCCAGAATATCCGAAATAAATCAAAAAAAAAGGTGCAACACGGGGACTTCCCAGGAGGTCACCAATCCTAGTACTACT
>JBBPBQ010000217.1:0-13409 GCA_037974755.1 Cicer yamashitae | reverse complement strand
CCCTAGGCTTATTCTAATGCACTTAGGGTTTTTAACCAATCTTGTGCATCCAATATGTGATTTGGTGTCATTCTGTGTCATTGGTTGAACATTTAGGTCATTTTCGTCCTTATTCTATTCCAATTATGGTTTTTAAACAGTCTTGTGCATCCAATATGTAATTTTGTGTCATTGGTTGCACATTTAGGTCATTTTCGTCCACTCTAGGCTGATTCTAATCCAATAAGGGTTTTTAATGAATCTTGTGCATCCAATATGTAATTTTGTGTCATTGGTTGAACATTTAGGTCATTTTCGTCCTCCCTAAGCTTATTCTAATCCAATTAGGGTTTTTAACTAATCTTGTGCATCCAATATGTGATTTTGTGTCCATTTGTGTCATTGGTTGAACATTTAGGTCATTTTCGTCCCCCCTAGGCTTATTCTAATCCAATTAGGGTTTTTAACCAATCTTGTGCATCCAATATGTGATTTTGTGTCATTTTGTGTCATTGGTTGAACATTTAGGTCATTTTCGTCCTTCCTAGGCTTATTCTAATCCAATTAAGGTTTTTAACCAATCTTGTGCATCCAATATGTGCTTTTGTGTCATTGGTTGAACATTTAGGTCATTTTCGTCCTCCCTAGGCTTATTCTAATCCAATTAGGGTTTTTAACCAATCTTGTGCATCCAATATGTGATTTTGTGTCATTTTGTGTCATTGGTTGAACATTTAGGTCATTTTCGTCCTCCCTTGGCTTATTCTAATCCAATTACGGTTTTTAACCAATCATGTGCATCCAATATGTGAGTTTGTGTCATTGGTTGAACATTTAGGTCATTTTCGTCCTCCCTAGGCTTATTCTAATCCAATTAGGGTTTTTAACCAATCTTGTGCATCCAATATGTGATTTTGTGTCATTTTGTGTCATTGGTTGAACATTTATGTCATTTTCGTCCTCCCTAGGCTTATTCTAATCCAATTAGGGTTTTTAACCAATCTTGTGCATCCAATATGTGAGTTTGTGTCATTGGTTGAACATTTAGGTCATTTTCGTCCTCCCTAGGCTTATTCTAATCCAATTAGGGTTTTTAACCAATCTTGTGCATCCAATATGTGATTTTTTGTCATTTTGTGTCATTGGTTGAACATTTAGATCATTTTCGTCCTCCCTAGCCTTATTCTAATCCAATTAGGGTTTTTAACCAATCTTGTGCATCCAATATGTGATTTTGTGTCATTTTGTGTCATTGGTTGAACATTTAGGTCATTTTTGTCCTCCCTAGGCTTATTCTAATCCAATTAGGGTTTTTAACCAATCTTGTGCATCAAATATGTGATTTTTTGTCATTGGTTGAACGTTTAGGTCATTTTCGTCCTCCCTAGGCTTATTATAATCCAATTAGGGTTTTTAACCAATCTTGTGCATCCAATATGTGATTTTGTGTCATTTTGTGTCATTGGTTGAACATTTAGGTCATTTTTGTCCTCCCTAGGCTTATTCTAATCCAATTAGGGTTTTTAACCAATCTTGTGCATCAAATATGTGATTTTGTGTCATTTTGTGTCATTGGTTGAACATTTAGGTCATTTTCGTCCTCCCTAGGCTTATTCTAATCATATTAGGGTTTTTAACCAATCTTGTGCATCCAATATGTGATTTTGAGTCATTTTTTGTCATCGGTTGAACATTTAGGTCATTTTCGTCCTCCCTAGGCTAATTCTAATCCAATTAGGGTTTTTAACCAATCTTGTGCATCCAATATGTGATTTTGTGTCATTTTGTGTCATTGGTTGAACATTTAGGTCATTTTTGTCCTCCCTAGGCTTATTCTAATCCAATTAGGGTTTTTAACCAATCTTTTGCATCCAATATGTGATTTTGTGTCATTGGTTGAACATTTAGGTCATTTTCGTCCTCCCTAGGTTTATTCTAATCCAATTAGGGTTTTTAACCAATCTTGTGCATCCAATATGTGATTTTGTGTCATTTTGTGTCATTTGTTGAACATTTAGGTCATTTTCGTCCTCCCTAGGCTTATTCTAATCCAATTAGGGTTTTTAACCAATCTTGTGCATCCAATATGTGATTTTGTGTCATTTTGTGTCATTGGTTGAACATTTAGGTCATTTTCGTGCTCCCCAGGCTTATTCTAATCCAATTAGGGTCTTTAACCAATCTTTTTCATCCAATATGTGATTTTGTGTCATTGGTTGAACATTTAGGTCATTTTCGTCCTCCAGAGGCTTATTCTAATCCAATTAGGGTTTTTAACCAATCTTGTGCATCCAATATGTGATTTTGTGTCATTTTGTGTCATTGGTTGAACATTTAGGTCATTTTCTTCCTCCCTAGGCTTATTCTAATCCAATTAGGGTTTTTAACCAATCTTGTGCATCCAATATGTCATTTTTTGTCATTTTGTGTCATTGGTTGAACATTTACGTAATTTTCGTCCTCCCTTAGCTTATTCTAAACCAATTAGGGTTTTTAACCAATCTTGTGCATCCAATATGTGATTTTGTGTCATTTTGTGTCATTTGTTGAACATTTAGGTCATTTTCGTCCTCCCTAGGCTTATTCTAATCCAATTAGGGTTTTTAACCAATCTTGTACATCCAATATGTGATTTTGTGTCATTGGTTGAACATTTAGGTCATTTTCGTCCTCCCTAGGCTTATTGTAATCCAATTAGGGTTTTTAACCAATCTTGTTCATCCAATATGTGATTTTGTGTCATTTTGTGTCATTTGTTGAACATTTAGGTCATTTTCGTCCTCCCTAGGCTTATTCTAATCCAATTAGGGTTTTTCACCAATCTTGTGCATCCAATATGTGATTTTGTGTCATTTTGTGTCATTGGTTGAACATTTAGGTCATTTTCGTCCTCCCTAGGCTTATTCTAATCCAATTAGGGTTTTTAACCAATCTTGTGCATCCAATATGTGATTTTGTGTCATTTTGTGTCATTGGTTGAACATTTAGGTCATTTTCGTCCTCCCTAGGCTTATTCTAATCTAATTTGGGTTTTTAACCAATCTTGTGCATCCAATATGTGATTTTGTGTCATTTTGTGTCATTGGTTGAACATTTAGGTCATTTTCGTCCTCCCTAGGCTTATTCTAATCCAATTAGGGTTTTTAACCAATCTTGTGCATCCAATATGTGATTTTGTGTCATTTTGTGTCATTGGTTGAACATTTAGGTCATTTTCGTCCTCCCTAGGCTTATTCTAATCCAATTAGGGTTTTTAACCAATCTTGTGCATCCAATATGTGATTTGGTGTCATTGGTTGAAAATTTAGGTCATTTTCGTCCTCCCTAGGCTTATTCTAATCCAATTAGCGTTTTTAACCAATCTTGTGCGTCCAATATGTGATTTTGTGTCATTGGTTGAACATTTAGGTCATTTTCGTCCTCCACAGGCTTATTCTAATCCAATTAGGGTTTTTAACCAATCTTGTGCATCCAATATGTGATTATGTGTTGTTTTGTGTCATTGGTTGAACATTTAGGTCATTTTCGTCCTCCCTAGGCTTATTCTAATCCAATTAGGGTTTTTAACCAATCTTGTGCATCCAATATGTGATTTTGTGTCATTTTGTGTCATTGGTTGAACATTTAGGTCATTTTCGTCCTCCCTAGGCTTATTCTAATCCAATTAGGGTTTTTAACCAATCTTGTGCATCCAATATGTGATTTTGTGTCATTTTGTGTCATTGGTTGAACATTTAGGTCATTTTCGTCCTCCTTAGGCTTATTCTAATCCAATTAGGGTTTTTAACCAATCTTGTGCATCCAATATTTGATTTTGTGTCATTGGTTGAACATTTAGGTCATTTTCGTCCTCCCTAGGCTTATTCTAATCCAATTAGGGTTTTAACCAATCTTGTGCATCCAATATGTGATTTTGTGTCATTTTGTGTCATTGGTTGAACATTTAGGTCATTTTCGTCCTCCCTAGGCTTATTCTAATCGAATTAGGGTTTTTAACCAATCTTGTGCATACAATATGTCATTTTGTGTCATTGGTTGAACATTTAGGTCATTTTCGTCCTCCCTAGGCTTATTCTAATCCAATTAGGGTTTTTAACCAATCTTGTGCATCCAATATGTGATTTTGTGTCATTTTGTGTCATTGGTTGAACATTTAGGTTATTTTCGTCCTCCCTAGGCTTATTCTAATCCAATTAGGGTTTTTAACCAATCTTGTGCATCCAATATTTGATTTTGTGTCATTGGTTGAACATTTAGGTCATTTTCGTCCTCCCTAGGTTTATTCTAATCCAATTAGGGTTTTTAACCAATCTTGTGCATCCAATATGTGATTTTGTGTCATTTTGTGCCATTGGTTGAACATTTAGGTCATTTTCGTCCTCCCTGGGCTTATTCTAATCCAATTAGGGTTTTTACCCAATCTTGTGCATCCAATATGTGATTTTGTGTCATTTTGTGTCATTGGTTGAACATTTAGGACGTTTACGTCCTCCCTAGGCTTATTCTTTTCCAATTAGGGTTTTTAACCAATCTTGTGCATCCAATATGTGATTTTGTGTCATTTTGTGTCATTGGTTGAACATTTAGGTCATTTTTGTCCTCCCTAGGCTTATTCTAATCCAATTAGGGTTTTTAACCAATCTTGTGCATCCAATATGTGATTTTGTGTCATTTTGTGTCATTTGTTGAACATTTAGGTCATTTTCGTCCTCCCTAGGCTTATTCTAATCCAATTAGGGTTTTAAACCAATCTTGTGCATCCAATATGTGATTTTGTGTCATTGGTTGAACATTTAGGTCATTTTCGTCCTCCCTAGGCTTATTCTAATGCACTTAGGGTTTTTAACCAATCTTGTGCATCCAATATGTGATTTGGTGTCATTCTGTGTCATTGGTTGAACATTTAGGTCATTTTCGTCCTTATTCTATTCCAATTATGGTTTTTAAACAGTCTTGTGCATCCAATATGTAATTTTGTGTCATTGGTTGCACATTTAGGTCATTTTCGTCCACTCTAGGCTGATTCAAATCCAATTAGGGTTTTTAATGAATCTTGTGCATCCAATATGTAATTTTGTGTCATTGGTTGAACATTTAGGTCATTTTCGTCCTCCCTAAGCTTATTCTAATCCAATTAGGGTTTTTAACTAATCTTGTGCATCCAATATGTGATTTTGTGTCCATTTGTGTCATTGGTTGAACATTTAGGTCATTTTCGTCCCCCCTAGGCTTATTCTAATCCAATTAGTGTTTTTAACCAATCTTTTGCATCCAATATGTGATTTTGTGTCATTTTGTGTCATTGGTTGAACATTTATGTCATTTTCGTCCTCCCTAGGCTTATTCTAATCCAATTAGGGTTTTTAACCAATCTTGTGCATCCAATATGTGATTTTGTGTCATTGGTTGAACATTTAGGTCATTTTCGTCCTCCCTAGGCTTCTTCTAATCCAATTAGGGTTTTTAACCAATCTTGTGGATCCAAAATGTAATTTTGTGTCATTTTGTGTCATTGGTTGAACATTTACGTCATTTTCGGCCTCCCTAGGCTTATTCTAATCCAATTAGGGTTTTTAACCAATCTTGTGCATCCAATATGTGATTTTGGGTCATTTTGTGTCATTGGTTGAACATTTAGGTCATTTTCGTCCTCCCAATGCTTATTCTGATCCAATTAGGGTTTTTAAACAATTTTGTGCATTCAATATGTGATTTTGTGTCATCGGTTGCACATTTAAGTCATTTTCATCCTCTCCAGGCTTATTCTAATGCAATTAGGGTTTTTAACCAATCTTGTGCATCCAATATGTGATTTTGTGTCATTTTGTGTCATTGGTTCAACATTAAGGTCATTTTCGTCCCCCCTAGGCTTATTCTAATCCAATTAGGGTTTTTAACCAATCTTGTGCATCCAATATGTAATTTTGTGTCATTATGTGTCATTGGTTGAACATTTAGGTCATTTTCGTCCTCCCTAGGCTTATTCTAATAAAATTAGGGTTTTTAACCAATCTTGTGCATCCAATATGTGATTTTGTGTCATTTTGTGTCATATGTTGAACATTTAGGTCATTTTCGTCCTCCTTAGACTTATTCTAATCCAATTAGGGTTTTTAACAAATCTTGTGCATCCAATATGTGATTTTGTGTCATTAGTTGAACAATTAGGTCATTTTCGTCCTCCCTAGGCTTATTCTAATCCACTTAGGGTTTTTAACCAATCTTGTGCATCCAATATGTGATTTTGTGTCATTTTGTGTCATTGGTTGAACATTTAGGTCATATTCGTCTTCCCAAGGCTTATTCTGATCCAATTAGGGTTTTTATACAATTTTGTGCATCCAATATGTGATTTTGTGTCATTGGTTGAACATTTAGGTCATTTTCGTCCTCCCTAGGCTTATTCTAATCCAATTAGGGTTTTAAACCAATCTTGTGCATCCAATATGTGATTTTGTGTCATTGGTTGAACATTTAGGTCATTTTCGTCCTCCCTAGGCTTATTCTAATGCACTTAGGGTTTTTAACCAATCTTGTGCATCCAATATGTGATTTGGTGTCATTCTGTGTCATTGGTTGAACATTTAGGTCATTTTCGTCCTCCCTAGGCTTATTCTAATCCAATTTGGGTTTTTAACCAATCTTGTGCATCCAATATGTGAGTTTGTGTCATTTTGTGTCATTGGTTGAACATTTAGGTCATTTTCGTCCCCCTTAGGCTTATTTTAATCCAATTAGGGTTTTTAACCAATCTTGTGCATCCAATATGTGAATTTGTGTCATTGGTTGAACATTTAGGTCATTTTCGTCCTCCCTAGGCTTATTCTAATCCAATTAGGGTTTTTAACCAATCTTGTGCATCCAATATGTGATTTTGTGTCATTTTGTGTCATTTGTTGATCATTTAGGTCATTTTCGTCCTCCCTAGGCTTATTCTAATCCAATTAGGGTTTTTAACCAATCTTCTGCATCCAATATGTGATTTTGTGTCATTGGTTGAACATTTAGGTCATTTTCGTCCTCCCTAGGCTTATTCTAATCCAATTAGGGTTTTTAACCAATCTTGTGCATCCAATATGTGATTTTGTGTCATTTTGTGTCATTTGTTGAACATTTAGGTCATTTTCGTCCTCCGTAGGCTTATTCTAATCCAATTAGGGTTTTTAACCAATCTAGTGCATCCAATATGTGATTTTGTGTCATTTTGTGTCATTGGTTGAACATTTAGGTCATTTTCGTCCTCCCTAGGCTTATTCTAATCCAATTAGGGTTTTTAACCAATCTAGTGCATCCAATATGTGATTTTGTGTCATTTTGTGTCATTAGTTGAACATTTAGGTCATTTTCGTCCTCCCTAGGCTTATTCTAATCCAATTAGGGTTTTTAACCAATCTTGTGCATCCAATATGTGATTTTGTGTCATTGGTTGAACATTTAGGTCATTTTCGTCCTCCCTAGGCTTATTCTAATCCAATTAGCGTTTTTAACCAATCTTGTGCATCCAATATATGATTTTGTGTCATTGGTTAAACATTTAGTTCATTTTCGTCCTCCGTAGGCTTATTCTAATCCAATTAGGGTTTTTAACCAATCTTGTGCATCCAATATGTGATTTTGTGTCATTGGTTGAACAATTAGGTCATTTTCGTCCTCCCTAGGCGTATTCTAATCCAATTAGGGTTTTTAACCAATCTTGTGCATCCAATATGTGATTTTGTGTCATTGGTTGAACATTTAGGTCATTTTCGTCCTCCCTAGGCTTATTCTAATCCAATTAGGGTTTTTAACCAATCTTGTGCATCCAATATGTGATTTTGTGTCATTGGTTGAACATTTAGGTCATTTTTGTCCTCCCTAGGCCTATTCTAATCCAATTAGGGTTTTTAACCAATCTTGTGCGTCCAATAAGTGATTTTGTGTCATTGGTTGAACATTTAGGTCATTTTCGTCCTCCCTAGGCTTATTCTAATCCAATTAGGGTTTGTAACCAATCTTGTGCATCCAATATGTGATTTTGTGTCATTTTGTGTCATTGGTTGAACATTTAGGTCATTTTCGTCCTCCCTAGGCTTATTCTAATCCAATTAGGGTTTTTAACCAATCTTGTGCATCCAATATGTGATTTTGTGTCATTGGTTGAACATTTAGGTCATTTTCGTCCTCCCTAGGCTTATTCTAATCCAATTAAGGTTTTTAACCAATCTTATATATCCAATATGTGATTTTGTGTAATTTTATGTCATTGGTTGAACATTTAGGTCATTTTCGTCCTCCATAGGCTTATTCTAATCCAATTAGGGTTTTTAACCAATCTTGTGCATCCAATATGTGATTTTGTGTCAATGGTTGAACATTTAGGTCATTTTCGTCCTCCCTAGGCTTATTCTAATCCAATTAGGGTTTTTAACCAATCTTGTGCATCCAATATGTGATTTTGTGTCATTTTGTGTCATTGGTTGAACATTAAGGTCACTTTCGTCCTCCCTAGGCTTATTCTAATCCAATTAGGGTTTTTAACCAATCTAGTGCATCCAATATGAGATTTTGTGTCATTTTGTGTCATTAGTTGAACATTTAGGTCATTTTCGTCCTCCCTAGGCTTATTCTAATCCAATTAGGGTTTTTAACCAATCTTGTGCATCCAATATGTGATTTTGTGTCATTGGTTGAACATTTAGGTCATTTTCGTCCTCCCTAGGCTTATTCTAATCGAATTAGGGTTTTTAACCAATCTTGTGCATCCAATATGTGATTTTGTGTCATTTTGTGTCCACGGTTGAACATTTAGGTCATTTTCGTCCTCCCTAGGCTTATTCTAATCCAATTAGGGTTTTTAACCAATCTTGTGCATCCAATATGTGATTTTGTGTAATTTTGTGTCATTGGTTGAACATTTAGGTCATTTTCGTCCTCCCTAGGCTTATTCTAATCCAATTAGGGTTTTTAACCAATCTTGTGCAACCAATATGTGATTTTGTGTCATTGGTTGAACATTTAGGTCTATTTCGTCCTCCGTAGGCTTATTCTAATCCAATTAGGGTTTTTAACCAATCTTGTGCATCCAACATGTGATTTTGTGTCATTGGGTGAACATTTAGGTCATTTTCGTCCTCCCTAGGCTTATTCTAATCCAATTAGGGTTTTTAACCAATCTTGTGCATCCAATATGTGATTTTGTGTCATTGGTTGAACATTTAGGTCATTTTCGTCCTCCCTAGGCTTATTCTAATCCAATTAGGGTTTTTAACCAATCTTGTGCATCCAATATGTGATTTTGTGTCATTGGTTGAACATTTAGGTCATTTTCGTCCTCCCTAGGCTTATTCTAAAGCAATTAGGGTTTTTAACCAATCTTGTGCATCCAATATGTGATTTTGTGTCATTGATTGAACATTTAGGTCATTTTCGTCCACTTTAGGCTCTTTTTAATCCAATTAGGGTTTTTAACCAATCTTGTGCATCCAATATGTGATTTTGTGTCATTGGTTAAACATTTAGGTCATTTTCGTCCTCCCTATGCTTATTCTAATCCAATTAGGGTTTTTAACCAATCTTGTGCATCGAATATGTGATTTTGTGTCATTTTGTGTCATTTGTTGAACATTTAGGTCATTTTCGTCCTCCCTAGGCTTATTCTAATCCAATTAGGGTTTTTAACCAATCTTGTGCATCCAATATGTGATTTTGTGTCATTTTGTGTCATTGGTTGAACATTTAGGTCATTTTCGTCCTCCCTAGGCTTATTCTAATCCAATTAGGGTTTTTAACCAATCTTGTGCATCCAATATGTGATTTTGTGTCATTGGTTGAACATTTAGATCATTTTCGTCCTCCCTAGGCTTATTCTAATCCAATTAGGGTTTTAACCAATCTTGTGCATCCAATATGTGATTTTGTGTCATTGGTTGAACATTTAGATCATTTTCGTCCTCCCTAGGCTTATTCTAATCCAATTAGGGTTTTTAACCAATCTTGTGCATCCAATATGTGATTTTGTGTCATTTGGTGTCATTGGTGAACATTTAGGTCATTTTCGTCCTCCCTAGGCTTATTCTAATCCAATTAGGGTTTTTAACCAATCTTGTGCATCCAACATGTGATTTTGTGTCATTGGTTGAACATTTAGGTAATTTTCGTCCTCCCTAGGCTTATTCTAATCCAATTAGGGTTTTTAACCAATCTTGTGCATTCAATATGTAATTTTGTGTCATTTTGTGTCAATGGTTCAACATTTAGGTCATTTTCGTCCTCCCTAGGCTTATTCTAATCCAATTAGGGTTTTTAACCAATCTTGTGCATCCAATATGTGATTTTGTGTCATTGGTTGAACATTTAGGTCATTTTCGTCCTCCCTAGGCTTATTCTAATCCAATTAGGGTTTTTAACCAATCTTGTGCATCCAATATGTGATTTTGTGTCATTTTGTGTCATTGGTTGAACATTTAGGTCATTTTCGTCCTCCCTAGGCTTATTCTAATCCAATTAAGGTTTTTAACCAATCTTGTGCATCCAATATGTGAGTTTGTGTCATTGGTTGAACATTTAGGTCATTTTCGTCCTCCCTAGGCTTATTCTAATCCAATTAGGGTTTTTAACCAATCTTGTGCATCCAATATGTGATTTTGTGTCATTTTTTGTCATTGGTTGAATATTTAGGTCATTTTCGTCCTCCCTAGGCTTATTCTAATCCAATTAGGGTTTTTAACCAATCTTGTGCATCCAATATGTGATTTTGTGTCATTTTGTGTCATTGGTTGAACATTTAGGTCATTTTCGTCCTCCCTAGGCTTATTCTAATCCAATTAGGGTTTTTAACCAATCTTGTGCATCCAATATGCGATTTTGTGTCATTTTGTGTCATTGGTTGAACATTTATGTCATTTTCGTCCTCCCTAGGCTTATTCTAATCCAATTAGGGTTTTTAACCAATCTTGTGCATCCAATATGTGATTTTGTGTCATTGGTTGAACATTTAGGTCATTTTTGTCCTCCCTAGGCTTATTCTAATCCAATTAGGGTTTTTAACCAATCTTGTTCATCCAATATGTGATTTTGTGTCATTGGTTGAACATTTAGGTCATTTTCGTCCTCCCTAGGCTTATTCTAATGCAATTAGGGTTTTTAACCAATCTTGTGCATCCAATATGTGATTTTGTGTCATTGGTTGAACATTTAGGTCATTTTCGTCCTCCCTAGGCTTATTCTAATCGAATTAGGGTTATTAACCAATCTTGTGCATCCAATATGTGATTTTGTGTCATTGGTTGAACATTTAGGTCATTTTCGTCCTCCCTAGGCTTATTCTAATCCAATTAGGGTTTTTAACCAATCTTGTGCATCCAATATGTGATTTTGTGTCATTGGTTGAACATTTAGGTCATTTTCGTCCCCCCTAGGCTTATTCTAATCCAATTAGGGTTTTTAACCAATCTTGTGCATCCAATATGTGATTTTGTGTCATTGGTTGAACATTTAGGTCATTTTCGTCCTCCCTAGGCTTATTCTAATCCAATTAGGGTTTTTAACCAATCTTGTGCATCCAATATGTGATTTTGTGTCATTGGTTGAACATTTAGGTCATTTTCGTCCTCCCTAGGCTTATTCTAATCCAATTAGGGTTTTTAACCAATCTTGTGCATCCAATATGTGATTTTGTGTCATCGGTTGAATATTTAGGTCATTTTTGTCCTCCCTAGGCTTATTCTAATCCAATTAGGGTTTTTAACCAATCTTGTGCATCCAATATGTGATTTTGTGTCATTGGTTGAACATTTAGGTCATTTTCGTCCTCCCTAGGCTTATTCTAATCCAATTAGGGTTTTTAACCAATCTTGTGCATCCAATATGTGATTTTGTGTCATTGGTTGAACATTTAGGTCATTTTCGTCCTCCCTAGGCTTATTCTAATCCAATTAGGGTTTTTAACCAATCTTGTGCATCCAATATGTGATTTTGTGTCATTGGTTGAACATTTAGGTCATTTTCGTCCTGCCTAGGCTTATAATCCAATTAGGGTTTTTAACCAATCTTGTGCATCCAATATGTGATTTTGTGTCATTGGTTGAACATTTAGGTCATTTTCGTCCTCCCTAGGCTTATTCTAATCCAATTAGGGTTTTTAACCAATCTTGTGCATCCAATATGTGATTTTGTGTCATTTTGTGTCATTTGTTGAACATTTAGGTCATTTTCGTCCTCCCTAGGCTTATTCTAATGCACTTAGGGTTTTTAACCAATCTTGTGCATCCAATATGTGAGTTGGTGTCATTTTGTGTCATTGGTTGAACATTTAGGTCATTTTCGTCCTGCCTAGGCTTATTCTAATCCAATTTGGGTTTTTAACCAATCTTGTGCATCCAATATGTGATTTTGTGTCATTTTGTGTCATTGGTTGAACATTTAGGTCATTTTCGTCGTCCCTAGGCTTATTCTAATCCAATTAGGGTTTTTAACCAATCTTGTGCATCCAATATGTGATTTTGTGTCATTTTGTGTCATATGTTGAACATTTAGGTCATTTTCGTCCTCCTTAGACTTATTCTAATCCAATTAGGGTTTTTAACAAATCTTGTGCATCCAATATGTGATTTTGTGTCATTAGTTGAACAATTAGGTCATTTTCGTCCTCCCTAGGCTTATTCTAATCCACTTAGGGTTTTTAACCAATCTTGTGCATCCAATATGTGATTTTGTGTCATTTTGTGTCATTGGTTGAACATTTAGGTCATATTCGTCTTCCCAAGGCTTATTCTGATCCAATTAGGGTTTTTATACAATTTTGTGCATCCAATATGTGATTTTGTGTCATTGGTTGAACATTTAGGTCATTTTCGTCCTCCCTAGGCTTATTCTAATCCAATTAGGGTTTTAAACCAATCTTGTGCATCCAATATGTGATTTTGTGTCATTGGTTGAACATTTAGGTCATTTTCGTCCTCCCTAGGCTTATTCTAATGCACTTAGGGTTTTTAACCAATCTTGTGCATCCAATATGTGATTTGGTGTCATTCTGTGTCATTGGTTGAACATTTAGGTCATTTTCGTCCTTATTCTATTCCAATTTTGGTTTTTAAACAGTCTTGTGCATCCAATATGTAATTTTGTGTCATTGGTTGCACATTTAGGTCATTTTCGTCCACTCTAGGCTGATTCTAATCCAATTAGGGTTTTTAATGAATCTTGTGCATCCAATATGTAATTTTGTGTCATTGGTTGAACATTTAGGTCATTTTCGTCCTCCCTAAGCTTATTCTAATCCAATTAGGGTTTTTAACTAATCTTGTGCATCCAATATGTGATTTTGTGTCCATTTGTGTCATTGGTTGAACATTTAGGTCATTTTCTTCCCCCCTAGGCTTATTCTAATCCAATTAGTGTTTTTAACCAATCTTGTGCATCCAATATGTGATTTTGTGTCATTTTGTGTCATT
>JBBPBQ010000214.1:1970-13428 GCA_037974755.1 Cicer yamashitae | reverse complement strand
TGTCATTGGTTGAACATTTAGGTCATTTTCGTCCTCCCTAAGCTTATTCTAATCCAATTAGGGTTTTTAACCAATCTTGTGCATCCAATATGTGATTTTGTGTCCTTTTGTGTCATTGGTTGAAAATTTAGGTCATTTTCGTCCTCCCTAAGCTTATTCTAATCCAATTAGGTTTTTAACCAATCTTGTGCATCCAATATGTTATTTTGTGTCATTTTGTGTCATTGGTTGAACATTTAGGTCAGTTTCGTCCTCCCTAGGTTTATTCTAATCCAATTAGGGTTTTTAACCAATCTTGTACATCCAATATGTGATTCTGTGTCCTTTTGTGTCATTGGTTGAACATTTAGGTCATTTTCGTCCTCCCTAGGCTTATTCTAATCCAATTAGGGTTTTTAACCAATCTTGTGCATCCAATATGTGATTTTGTGTCATTGGTTGAACATTTAGGTCATTTTCGTCCTCCCTAGGCTTATTCTAATCCAATTAGGGTTTTTAACCAATCTTGTGCATCCAATATGTGATTTTGTGTCATTGGTTGACCTTTTAGGTCATTTTCGTCCTCCCTAGGCTTATTCTAATCCAATTAGGGTTTTTAACCAATCTTGTGCATCCAATATGTGATTTTGTGTCATTTTGTGTCATTGGTTGAACATTTAGGTCATTTTCGTCCTCCCTAGGCTTATTCTAATCCAATTAGGGTTTTTAACCAATCTTGTGCATCCAATATGTGATTTTGTGTCATTGGTTGAACATTTAGGTCATTTTCGTCAACCCTAGGTTTATTCTAATCCAATTAGGGTTTTTAACCAATCTTGTGCATCCAATATGTGATTTTGTGTCATTGGTTGAACATTTAGGTCATTTTCGTCCACCCTAGGTTTATTCTAATCCAATTAGGGTTTTTAACCCATCTTGTGCATCCAATATGTGATTTTGTGTCATTTTGTGTCATTGGTTGAACATTTAGGTCATTTTCGTCCTCCCTAGGCTTATTCTAATCCAATTAGGGTTTTTAACCAATCTTGTGCATCCAATATGTGATTTTGTGTCATTGGTTGAACATTTAGGTCATTTTCGTCCTCCCTAGGCTTATTATAATCCAACTAGGGTTTTTAACCAATCTTGTGCATCCAATATGTGATTTTGTGTCATTTTGTGTCATTGGTTGAACATTTAGGTCATTTTCGTCCTCCCTAGGCTTATTCTAATCCAATTAGGGTTTTTAACCAATCTTGTGCATCCAATATGTGATTTTGTGTCATTGGTTGAACATTTAGGTCATTTTCATCCTCCCTAGGCTTATTCTAATCATATTAGGGTTTTTAACCAATCTTGTGCATCCAATATGTGATTTTGTGTCATTTTGTGTCATTGGTTGAACATTTAGGTCATTTTCGTCCTCCCTAGGCTTATTCTAATCCAATTAGGGTTTTTAACCAATCTTGTGCATCCAATATGTGATTTTGTGTCATTGGTTGAACATTTAGGTCATTTTTGTCCTCCCTAGGCTTATTCTAATCCAATTAGGGTTTTTAACCAATCTTGTGCATCCAATATGTGATTTTGTGTCATTTTGTGTCATTGGTTGAACATTTAGGTCATTTTCGTCCTTGCTAGGCTTATTCTAATCCAATTAGGGTTTTTAACCAATCTTGTGCATCCAATATGTGATTTTGTGTCATTGGTTGAACATTTAGGTCATTTTCGTCCTCCCTAGGCTTATTCTAATCCAATTAGGGTTTTTAACCAATCTTGTGCATCCAATATGTGATTTTGTGTCATTTTGTGTCATTTGTGGAACATTTAGGTCATTTTCGTCCTCCCTAGGCTTATTCTAATCCAATTAGGGTTTTTAACCAATCTTGTGCATCCAATATGTGATTTTGTGTCATTGGTTGAACATTTAGGTCATTTTCGTCCTCCCTAGGCTTATTCTAATCCAATTAGGGTTTTTAACCAATCTTGTGCATCCAATATGTGATTTTCTGTCATTTTGTGTCATTGGTTGAACATTTATGTCATTTTCGTCCTCCCCAGGCTTACTCTAATCAAATTAGGGTTTTTAACCAATCTTGTGCATCCAATATGTGATTTTGTGTCATTGGTTGAACATTTAGGTCATTTTCGTCCTCCCTAGGCTTATTCTAATCCAATTAGGGTTTTTAACCAATCTTGTGCATCCAATATGTGATTTTGTGTCATTGGTTGAACATTTAGGTCATTTTCGTCCTCCCTAGGCTTATTCTCATCCAATTAGGGTTTTTAACCATTCTTGTGCATCCAATATGTGATTTTGTGTCATTTTGTGTCATTGGTTGAACATTTAGGTCATTTTCGTCCTCCCTAGGCTTATTCTAATCCAATTAGGGTTTTTAACCAATCTTGTGCATCCAATATGTGATTTTGTGTCATTGGTTGAACATTTAGGTCATTTTCGTCCTCCCTAGGCTTATTCTAATCCAATGAGGGTTTTTAACCAATCTTGTGCATCCAATATGTGATTTTGTGTCATTGGTTGAACATTTAGGTCATTTTCGTCCTCCCTAGGCTTATTCTAATCCAATTAGGGTTTTTAACCAATCTTGTGCATCCAATATGTGATTTTGTGTCATTTGTTGAACATTTAGTTCATTTTCGTCCTCCCTAGGCTTATTCTAATCCAATTAGGGTTTTTAACCAATCTTGTGCATCCAATATGTGATTTTGTGTCATTGGTTGAACATTTAGGTCATTTTCGTCCTCCCTAGGCTTATTCTAATCCAATTAGGGTTTTTAACCAATCTTGTGCATCCAATATGTGATTTTGTGTCATTGGTTGAACATTTAGGTCATTTTCGTCCTCCCTAGGCTTATTCTAATCCAATTAGGGTTTTTAACCAATCTTGTGCATCCAATATGTGATTTTGTGCATTTTGTGTCATTGGTTGAACAGTTAGGTCATTTTGGTCCTCCCTAGGCTTATTCTAATCCAATTAGGGTTTTTAACCAATCTTGTGCATCCAATATGTGATTTTGTGTCATTGGTTGAACATTTAGGTCATTTTCGTCCTCCCTAGGCTTATTGTAATCCAATTAGGGTTTTTAACCAATCTAATGCATCCAATATGTGATTTTGTGTCATTTTGTGTCATTGGTTGAACGTTTAGGTCATTTTCGTCCTCCCTAGGCTTATTCTAATCCAATTAGGGTTTTTAACTAATCTTGTGCATCCAATATGTGATTTTGAGTCATTTGTTGAACATTTAGGTCATTTTCGTCCTCCCTAGGCTTATTCTAATCCAATTAGGGTTTTTAACCAATCTTGTGCATCCAATATGTGATTCTTTGTCATTTTGTGTCATTGGTTGAATGTTTATGTCATTTTCGTCCTCCCTAGGTTTATTCTAATCCAATTAGGGTTTTTAACCAATCTTGTGCATCCAATATGTGATTTTGTGTCATTTTGTGTCATTGGTTGAACATTTAGGTCATTTTCGTCCTCCCTAGGCTTATTCTAATCCAATTAGGGTTTTTAACCAATCTTGTGCATCCAATATGTGATTTTGTGTCATTGGTTGAACATTTAGGTCATTTTCGTCCCCCCTAGGCTTATTCTAATCCAATTAGGGTTTTTAACCAATCTTGTGCATCCAATATGTGATTTTGTGTCATTGGTTGAACATTTAGGTCATTTTCGTCCTCCCTAGGCTTATTCTAATCCAATTAGGGTTTTTAACCAATCTTGTGCATCCAATATGTGATTTTGTGTCATTGGTTGAACATTTAGGTCATTTTCGTCCTCCCTAGGCTTATTCTAATCCAATTAGGGTTTTTAACCAATCTTGTGCATCCAATATGTGATTTTGTGTCATCGGTTGAATATTTAGGTCATTTTTGTCCTCCCTAGGCTTATTCTAATCCAATTAGGGTTTTTAACCAATCTTGTGCATCCAATATGTGATTTTGTGTCATTGGTTGAACATTTAGGTCATTTTCGTCCTCCCTAGGCTTATTCTAATCCAATTAGGGTTTTTAACCAATCTTGTGCATCCAATATGTGATTTTGTGTCATTGGTTGAACATTTAGGTCATTTTCGTCCTCCCTAGGCTTATTCTAATCCAATTAGGGTTTTTAACCAATCTTGTGCATCCAATATCTGATTTTGTGTACTTTTGTGTCATTGGTTGAACATTTAGGTCATTTTCGTCCTCCCTAGGCTTATTCTAATCCAATTAGGGTTTTTAACCAATCTTGGGCATCCAATATGTGATTTTGTGTCATTGGTTAAATGTTTAGGTGATTTTCGTCCTCCCTAGGCTTATTCTAATCCAATTAGGGTTTTTAACCAATGTTGTGCATCCAATATGTGATTTTGGGTCCTTCTGTGTCATTGGTTGAACATTTAGGTGATTTTCGTCCTCCCTAGACTTATTCTAATCCAATTAGGGTTTTTAACCAATCTTGTGCATCCAATATGTGATTTTGTGTCATTTTATGTCAATGGTTGAACATTTACGTCATTTTCGTCCTCCCGAGGCTTATTCTAATCCAATTAGGGTTTTTAACCAATCTTGTGCATCCAATATGTGATTTTGTGTCATTTTGTGTCATTGGTTGAACATTTAGGTCGTTTTCGTCCTCCCCAGGCTTATTCTAATCCAATTAGGGTTTTTAACCAATCTTGTGCATCCAATATGTGATTTTGAGTCATTGGTTGAACATTTAGGTCATTTTCGTCATCCCTAGGCTTATTCTAATCCAATTAGGGTTTTTAACCAATCTTGAGCATCCAATATGTGATTTTGTGTCCTTTTGTGTCATTGGTTGAACATTTAGGTCCTTTTCGTCCTCCCTAAGCTTATTCTAATCCAATTAGGTTTTTAACCAATCTTGTGGATCCAATATGTTATTTTGTGTCATTTTGTATCATTGGTTGAATATTTAGGTCGTTTTCGTCCTCCCTAGGCTTATTCTAATCCAATTAGGGTTTTTAACCAATCTTGTGCATCCAGTATGTGATTTTCTGTCCTTTTGTGTCATTGGTTGAACATTTAGGTCATTTTCGTCCTCCCTAAGCTTATTCTAATCCAATTAGGGTTTTTAACCAATCTTGTGCATCCAATATGTGATTTTGTGTCCTTTTGTGTCATTGGTTGAAAATTTAGGTCATTTTCGTCCTCCCTAAGCTTATTCTAATCCAATTAGGTTTTTAACCAATCTTGTGCATCCAATATGTGATTTTGTATCATTTTGTGTCATTGGTTGAACTTTTAGGTCATTTTCGTCCTCCCTAAGCTTATTCTAATCCAATTAGGTTTTTAACAAATCTTGTGCATTCAATAAGTTATTTTGTGTCATTTTGTGTCATTGGTTGAACATTTAGCTCATTTTCGTCCTCCCCAGGCTTATTCTAATCCAATTAGGGTTTTTAACCAATCTTGTACATCCAATATGTGATTTTGTGTCCTTTTGTGTCATTGGTTTAACATTTAGGTCATTTTCGTCCTACCTAAGCTTATTCTAATCCAATTAGGTTTTTAACCAATCTTGTGCATCCAATAAGTTATTTTGTGTCCTTTTGTGTCATTGGTTTAACATTTAGGTCATTTTCGTCCTCCCTATGCTTATTCTAATCCAATTAGGTTTTTAACCAATCTTGTGCATCCAATAAGTTATTTTGTGTCATTTTGTGTCATTGGTTGAACATTTAGGTCATTTTCGTCCTCCCTAAGCTTATTCTATTCCAATTAGGTTTTTAACCAATCTTGTGCATCCAATATGTGATTTTGTGTCATTGGTTGAACATTTAGGTCATTTTCGTCCTCCCTAGGCTTATTCTAATCCAATTAGGGTTTTTAACCAATCTTGTGCATCCAATATGTGATTTTGTGTCATTGGTTGAACATTTAGGTCATTTTCGTCCTCCCTAGGCTGATTGTAATCCAATTAGGGTTTTTAACCAATCTTGTGCATCCAATATGTGATTTTGTGTCCTTTTGTGTCATTGGTTGAACATTTAGGTCATTTTCGTCCTCCCTAAGCTTATTCTAATCCAATTAGGTTTTTAACCAATCTTGTGCATCCAATATGTGATTTTGTATCATTTTGTGTCATTGGTTGAACATTTAGGTCATTTTCGTCCTCCCTAAGCTTATTCTAATCCAATTAGGTTCTTAACCAATCTTGTGCATCCAATATGTGATTTTGTGTCATTGGTTGAACATTTAGGTCATTTTCGTCCTCCCTAGGCTTATTCTAATCCACTTAGGGTTTTTAACCAATCTTGTGCATCCAATATGTGATTTTGTGTCATTGGTTGAACATTTAGGTCATTTTCGTCATCCCTAAGCTTATTCTAATCCAATTAGGGTTTTTAACCAATCTTGTGCATCCAATATGTGATTTTGTGTCATTTTGTGTCATTGGTTGAACATTTAGGTCATTTTCGTCCTCCCTAGGCTTATTCTAATCCAATTAGGGTTTTTAACCAATCTTGTGCATCCAATATGTGATTTTGTGTCATTGGTTGAACATTTAGGTCATTTTCGTCCTCCCTAGGCTTATTCTAATCGAATTAGGATTTTTAACCAATCTTGTGCATCCAATATGTGATTTTTTGTCATTTTGTGTCATTGGTTGAACATTTAGGTCATTTTCGTCCTCCCTAGGCTTATTCTAATCCAATTAGGGTTTTTAACCAATCTTGTGCATCCAATATGTAATTTTGTGTCATTGGTTGAACATTTAGGTCAATTTCGTCCTCCCTAGGCTTATTCTAATCCAATTAGGGTTTTTAACCAATCTTGTGCATCCAATATGTAATTTTCTATCATTTTGTGTCATTGGTTGAACATTTAGGTCATTTTCGTCCTCCCTAGGCTTATTCTAATCCAATTAGGGTTTTTAACCAATCTTGTGCATCCAATATGTGATTTTGTGTCATTGGTTGAACATTTAGGTCATTTTCGTCCTCCCTAGGCTTATTATAATCCAATTAGTGTTTTTAACCAATCTTGTGCATCCAATATGTGATTTTGTGTCATTGGTTGAACATTTAGGTCATCTTCGTCCTCCTAGGCATATTCTAATCCAATTAGGGTTTTTAACCAATCTTGTGCATCCAATATGTGATTTTGTGTCATTTTTTGTCATTGGTTGAACATTTAGGTCATTTTCGTCCTCCCTAGGCTAATTCTAATCCAATTAGGGTTTTTAACCAATCTTGTGCATCCAATATGTGATTTTGTGTCATTTTTTGTCATTGGTTGAACATTTAGGTCATTTTCGTCCTCGGTAGGCTAATTCTAATCCAATTAGGGTTTTTAACCAATCTTGTGCATCCAATATGTGATTTTGTGTCATTTTGTGTCATTGGTTGAACATTTAGGTCATTTTCGTCCTCCCTAGGCTTATTCTAATCCAATTAGGGTTTTTAACCAATCTTGTGCATCCAATATGTGATTTTGTGTCATTGGTTGAACATTTAGGTCATTTTCGTCCTCCCTAGGCTTATTCAAAACCAATTAGGGTTTTTAACCAATCTTGTGCATCCAATATGTGACTTTGTGTCATTTTGTGTCATTGGTTGAACATTTAGGTCATTTTTGTCCTCCTTATTCTTATTCTAATCCAATTAGGGTTGCTAACCAATCTTGTGCATCCAATATGTGATTTTGTGTCATTGGTTTAACATTAGGTCATTTTCGTCCTCCCTAGGGTTATTCTAATCCAATTAGCGTTTTTAACCAATCTTGTGAATCCAATATGTGATTTTGTGTCATTGGTTGAAAATTTAGGTCATTTTCGTCCTCCCTAGGCTTATTCTAATCCAATTAGGGTTTTTAACCAATCTTGTGCATCCAATATGTGATTTTGTGTCATTTTGTGTCATTGGTTGAACATTTAGGTCATTTTCTTCATCCCCAGGCTTATTCTAATCCAATTAGGGTTTTTAACCAATCTTGTGCATCCAATATGTGATTTTGTGTCCTTTTGTGTCATTGGTTGAACATTTAGGTCATTTTCGTCCTCCCTAGGCTTATTCTAATCCAATTAGGGTTTTTAACCAATCTTGTGCATCCAATATGTGATTTTGTGTCATTGGTTGAACATTTATGTCATTTTCATCCTCCCTAGGCTTATTCTAATCCAATTAGGGTTTTTAACCAATCTTGTGCATCCAATATGTGATTTTGTGTCATTGGTTGAACATTTAGGTCATTTTCGTCCTCCCTAGGCTTATTCTAATCCAATTAGGGTTTTTAACCAATCTTGTGCATCCAATACGTGATTTTGTGTCATTGGTTGAACATTTAGGTCATTTTTGTCCTCCCTAGGCTTATTCTAATCCAATTAGGGTTTTTAACCAATCTTGTACATCCAATATGTGATTTTGTATCATTGGTTGATTATTTATGTCATTTTCGTCGTCCCTAGGCTTATTCTAATCCAACTACGGTTTTTAACCAATCTTGTGCATCCAATATGTGATTTTGTGTCATTTTGTGTCATTGGTTGAACATTTAGGTCATTTTCGTCCTCCCTAGGCTTATTCTAATCCAATTAGGGTTTTTAACCAATCTTGTGCATCCAATATGTGATTTTGTGTCATTGGTTGAACATTTAGGTCATTTTCGTCCTCCCTAGGCTTATTATAATCCAACTAGGGTTTTTAACCAATCTTGTGCATCCAATATGTGATTTTGTGTCATTTTGTGTCATTGGTTGAACATTTAGGTCATTTTCGTCCTCCCTAGGCTTATTCTAATCCAATTAGGGTTTTTAACCAATCTTGTGCATCCAATATGTGATTTTGTGTCATTGGTTGAACATTTAGGTCATTTTCGTCCTCCCTAGGCTTATTCTAATCCAATGAGGGTTTTTAACCAATCTTGTGCATCCAATATGTGATTTTGTGTCATTGGTTGAACATTTAGGTCATTTTCGTCCTCCCTAGGCTTATTCTAATCCAATTAGGGTTTTTAACCAATCTTGTGCATCCAATATGTGATTTTGTGTCATTTTGTGTCATTGCTTGAACATTTAGGTCATTTTCGCCCTCCCTAAGCTTATTCTAATCCAATTAGGGTTTTTAACCAATCTTGTGCATCCAATATGTGATTTTGTGTCATTGGTTGAACATTTAGGTCATTTTCGTCCTCCCTAGGCTTATTCTAATCCAATTAGGGTTTTTAACCAATCTTGTGCATCCAATATGTGATTTTGTGTCATCAGTTGAACATTTTGGTCATTTTCGTCCTCCCTAGGCTTATTCTAATCCAATTAGGGTTTTTAACCAATCTTGTGCATCCAATATGTGATTTTGTGTCATTTTGTGTCATCGGTTGAACATTTAGGTCATTTTTCGTCCTCCCTAGGCTTATTCTAATCCAATTAGGGTTTTTAACCAATCTTGTGCATCTAATATGTGATTTTGTGTCATTTTGTGTCATCGGTTGAACATGTTGGTCATTTTCGTCCTCCCTAGGCTTATTCTAATCCAATTAGGGTTTTTAACCAATCTTGTGCATCCAATATGTGATTTTGTGTCATTGGTTGAACATTTAGGTCATTTTCGTCCTCCCTAGGCTTATTCTAATCCAATTAGGGTTTTTAACCAATCTTGTGCATCCAATATGTGATTTTGTGTCATTTTGTGTCATTGGTTGAACATTTAGGTCATTTTCGTCCTCCCTAGCCTTTTTCTAATCCAATTAGGGTTTTTAACCAATCTTGTGCATCCAATATGTGATTTTGTGTCATATTGTGTCATTGGTTGAACATTTAGGTCATTTTCGTCCTCCCTAGGCTTATTCTAATCCAATTAGGGTTTTTAACCAATCTTGTGCATCCAATATGTGATTTTGTGTCATTTTGTGTCAATGGTTGAACATTTACGTCATTTTCGTCCTCCCTAGGCTTATTCTAATCCAATTATGGTTTTTAACCAATCTTGTGCATCCAATATGTGATTTTGTGTCATTTTGTGTCATTCGTTGAACATTTAGGTCATTTTCGTCCTCCCTAGGCTTATTCTAATCCAATTAGGGTTTTTAACCAATCTTGTGCATCCAATATGTGATTTTGTGTCATTTTGTGTCATTGGTTGAACATTTAGGTCATTTTCGTCCTCCCTAGGCTTATTCTAATCCAACTAGGGTTTTTAATCAATCTTGTGCATCCAATATGTGATTTTGTGTCATTTTGTGTCATTGGTTTAACATTTAGGTCATTTTCGTCCTCCCTAGGCTTATTCTAGTCCAATTAGGGTTTTTAACCAATCTTGTGCATCCAATATGTGATTTTGTGTCATTTTGTGTCATTGGTTGAACATTTAGGTCATTTTCGTTCTCCCTAGGCTTATTCTAATCCAATTAGGGTTTTTGACCAATCTTGTGCATCCAATATGTGATTTTGTGTCATTTTGTGTCATTAGTTGAATATTTAGGTCATTTTCGTCCTCCCTAGGCTTATTTTAATCCAATTTGGGTTTATAACGAATCTTGTGCATCCAATATGTGATTTTGTGTCATTTTCTGTCATTGGTTGAACATTTAGGTCATTTTCGTCCTCCCTAGGCTTTTTCTAATCCAATTAGTGTTTTTAACCAATCTTGTGCATCCAATATGTGATTTTGTGTCATTTTGTGTCATTGGTTGAACATTTAGGTAATTTTCGACCTCCCTACGCTTATTCTAATCCAATTAGGGTTTTTAACCAATCTTGTGCATCCAATATGTGATTTTTTGTCCTTTTGTGTCACTGGTTGAACATTTAGGTCATTTTCGTCCTCCCTAGGCTTATTCTAATCAAATTAGGGTTTTTAACCTATCTTGTGCATCCAATATGTGATTTTGTGTCATTGGTTGAACATTTAGGTCATTTTCGTCCTCCCAAGGCTTATTCTAATCCAATTAGGGTTTTTAACCAATCTTGTGCATCCAATATGTGATTTTGTGTCCTTTTGTGTCATTGGTTGAACATTTAGGTCATTTTCGTCCTCCCTAAGCTTATTCTAATCCAATTAGGTTTTTAACCAATCTTGTGCATCCAATATGTTATTTTGTGTCATTTTGTGTCATTGGTTGAACATTTAGGTCATTTTCGTCCTCCCTAGGTTTATTCTAATCCAATTAGGGTTTTTAACCAATCTTGTACATCCAATATGTGATTTTGTGTCCTTTTGTGTCATTGGTTGAACATTTAGGTCATTTTCGTCCTCCCTAGGCTTATTCTAATCCAATTAGGGTTTTTAACCAATCTTGTGCATCCAATATGTGATTTTGTGTCATTGGTTGAACATTTAGGTCATTTTCGTCATCCCTAGGCTTATTCTAATCCAATTAGGGTTTTTAACCAATCTTGAGCATCCAATATGTGATTTTGTGTCCTTTTGTGTCATTGGTTGAACATTTAGGTCATTTTCGTCCTCCCTAAGCTTATTCTAATCCAATTAGTTTTTTAACCAATCTTGTG
>JBBPBQ010000212.1:0-13466 GCA_037974755.1 Cicer yamashitae | reverse complement strand
GGATGCACAAGATTGGTTAAAAACCCTAATTGGATTAGAATAAGACTAGGGAGGACGAAAATGACCTAAATGTTCAACCAATGACACAAAATCCCATATTGGATGCCCAAGATTGGTTAAAAACCCTAATTGGATTAGAATAAGCCTAGGGAGGACGAAAATGACCTCAATGTTCAATCTATGACACAAAATCACATATTGGATGCACAAGATTGGTTAAAAACCCTAATTAGATTAGAATAAGCCTAGGGAGGACGAAAATAAACTAAACAACGACACAAAATGACACAAAATCACATATTGGATGCACAAGATTCTTTAAAAACCCTAATTGGATTAGAATAAGCCTAGGGAGGATGAAAATGACCTAAGTGTTCAACCAGTGACACAAAATCACATATTGGATACACAAGATTGGTTAAAAAACCTAATTGGATTAGAATAAGCCTAGGGAGGACGAAAATGACCTAAATGTTTAACCAATGACACAAAATCACATATTGGATGCACAAGATTGGTTAAAAACCCTAATTGGATTAGAATAAGCCTATGGAGGACGAAAATGACCTAAATGTTCAACCAATGACACAAAATCACATATAGGATGCACAAGATTGGTTAAAAACCCTAATTGGATTAGAAAAAAGCCTAAGGAGGACGAAAATGACCTCAATGTTCAACGTATGACACAAAATGACACAAAATCACATATTGGATGCACAAGATTGGTTAAAAACCCTAATTGGATTAGAATAAGCCTAGGGTGGACGAAAATGACCTAAATGTTCAACCAATGACACAAAATGACACACATATTGGATGCAGAAGATTGGTTAAAAACCCTAATTGGATTAGAATAAGCCTAGGGAGGACGAAAATGACCTAAATGTTCAACCAACGACACAAAATCACATATTGGATGCACAAGATTGGTTAAAAACCCTAATTGGATTAGAATAAGACTAGGGAGGACGAAAATGACCTAAATGTTCAACCAATGACACAAAATCACATATAGGATGCACAAGATTGGTTAAAAACCCTAATTGGATTAGAATAAGACTAGGGAGGACGAAAATGACCTAAATGTTCAACCAATGACACAAAATCCCATATTGGATGCACAAGATTGGTTAAAAACCCTAATTGGATTAGAATAAGCCTAGGGAGGACGAAAATAACCTAAATGTTCAACCTATGACACAAAATGACACAAAATCACATATTGGATGCACAAGATTGGTTAAAAACCCTAATTGGATTAGAATAAGCCTAGGGAGGACGAAAATGACCTAAATGTTCAACCAATGACACAAAATGACACAAAATCACATATTGGATGCACAAGATCGGTTAAAAACCCTAATTGGATTAGAATAAGCCTAGGGAGGACGAAAATGACCTAAATGTTCAACCAATGGCACAAAATGACACAAAATCACATATTGGATGCAAAAGATCGGTTAAAAACCCTAATTGGATTAGAAGAAGCCTAGGGAGGACGAAAATGACCTAAATGTTGAACCAACGACACAAAATCATATATTGGATGCACAAGTTTGGTTAAAAACCCTAATTGGATTAGAATAAGCCTAGGGAGGATGAAAATGACCTAAATGTTCAACCAGTGACACAAAATCACATATTGGATACACAAGATTGGTTAAAAACCCTAATTGGATTAGAATAAGCCTAGGGAGGACGAAAATGACCTAAATGTTTAACCAATGACACAAAATCACATATTAGATGCATAAGATTGGTTAAAAATCCTAATTGGATTAGAATAAGCCTAAGGAGGACGAAAATGACCGAAATGTTCAACCAATGACACAAAATCACATATAGGATGCACAAGATTGGTTAAAAACCCTAATTGGATTAGAATAAGACTAGGGAGGACGAAAATGACCTAAATGTTCAACCAATGACACAAAATGACATATTGGATGCACAAGATTGGTTAAAAACCCTAATTGGATTAGAATAAGACTAGGGAGGACGAAAATGACCTAAATGTTCAACCAATGACACAAAATCCCATATTGGATGCACAAGATTGGTTAAAAACCCTAATTGGATTAGAATAAGCCTAGGGAGGACGAAAATGACCTCAATGTTAAACCTATGACACAAAATGACACAAAATCACATATTGGATGCATAAGATTGGTTAAAAACCCTAATTGGATTAGAATAACCCTAGGGAGGACGAAAATGACCTAAATGTTCAACCAATGACACAAAATCACATATAGGGTGCACAAGATTGGTTAAAAACCCTAATTGGATTAGAATAAGCCTAGGGAGGATGAAAATGACCTAAATGTTCAACCAGTGACACAAAATCACATATTGGATACACAAGATTGGTTAAAAACCCTAATTGGATTAGAATAAGCCTAGGGAGGACGAAAATGACCTCAATGTTCAACCTATGACACAAAATCACATATTGGGTGCACAAGATTGGTAAAAAACCCTAATTGGATTAGAATAAGCCTAGGGAGGATGAAAATGACCTAAATGTTCAACCAGTGACACAAAATCACATATTGGATACACAAGATTGGTTAAAAACCCTAATTGGATTAGAATAAGCCTAGGGAGGACGAAAATGACCTAAATGTTCAACCAATGACACAAAATCACATATTGGATGCACAAGATTGGTTAAAAACCCTAATTGGATTAGAATAAGCCTAGGGAGGACAAAAAAGACCTAAATGTTCAAACAATGACACAAAATCACATATTGGATGCACAAGATTGGTTAAAAACCCTAATTGGATTAGAATAAGCCTAGGGAGGACGAAAATGACCTAAATGTTCAACCAATGACACAAAATGACACAAAATCACATATTGGATGCACAAGACTGGTTAAAAACCCTAATTGGATTAGAATAAGCCTAGGGAGGACGAAAATGACCTAAATGTTCAACCAATGACACAAAATGACACAAAATCACATATTGGATGCACAACATTGGTTAAAAACCCTAATTGGATTAGAATAAGCCTAAGGAGGACGAAAATGACCTAAATGTTCAACCAATGAAACAAAATCACATATAGGATGCACAAGATTGATTAAAAACCCTAATTGGATTAGAATAAGACTAGGGAGGATGAAAATGAGCTAAATGTTCAACCAATGACACAAAATCCCATATTGGATGCACAAGATTGGTTAAAAACCCTAATTGGATTAGAATTAGCCTAGGGAGGACGAAAATGACCTCAGTGTTCAACCTATGACACAAGATCACATACTGGATGCACAAGATTGGTTAAAAACCCTAATTGGATTAGAATAAGCCTAGGGAGGACGAAAATGACCTAAATGTTCAACCAATGACACAAAATCACATATAGGATGCACAAGATTGGTTAAAAACCCTAATTGGATTAGAAAAAAGCCTAAGGAGGACGAAAATGACCTCAATGTTCAACGTATGACACAAAATGACACAAAATCACATATTGGATGCACAAGATTGGTTAAAAACCCTAATTGGATTAGAATAAGCCTAGGTTGGACGAAAATGACCTAAATGTTCAACCAATGACACAAAATGACACACATATTGGATGCAGAAGATTGGTTAAAAACCCTAATTGGATTAGAATAAGCCTAGGGAGGACGAAAATGACCTAAATGTTCAACCAACGACACAAAATGACACAAAATCACATATTGGATGCACAAGATTGGTTAAAAACCCTAATTGGATTAGAATAAGACTAGGGAGGACGAAAATGACCTAAATGTTCAACCAAGACACAAAATCACATATAGGATGCACAAGATTGGTTAAAATTCCTAATTGGATTAGAATAAGACTAGGGAGGACGAAAATGAGCTAAATGTTCAACCAATGAAACAAAATCCCATATTGGATGCACAAGATTGGTTAAAAACCCTAATTGGATTAGAAAAAAGCCTAAGGAGGACGAAAATGACCTCAATGTTCAACCTATGACACAAAATGACACAAAATCACATATTGGATGCACAAGATTGGTTAAAAACCCTAATTGGATTAGAATTAGCCTAGGGTGGACGAAAATGACCTAAATGTTTAACCAATGACACAAAATGACACACATATTGGATGCAGAAGATTGGTTAAAAACCCTAATTGGATTAGAATAAGCCTAGGGAGGACGAAAATGACCTAAATGTTCAACCAACGAAACAAAATGACACAAAATCACATATTGGATGCACAAGATTGGTTAAAAACCCTAATTGGTTTAGAATAAGCCTAGGGAGGATGAAAATGACCTAAATGTTCAACCAGTGACACAAAATCACATATTGGATACACAAGATTGGTTAAAAACCCTAATTGGATTAGAATAAGCCTAGGGAGGACGAAAATGACCTAAATGTTCAACCAATGACACAAAATGACACAAAATCACATATTGGATGCACAACATTGGTTAAAAACACTAATTGGATTAGAATAACTCTAAGGAGGACGAAAATGACCTAAATGTTCAACCAATGACACAAAATCACATATTGGATGCACAAGATTGGTTAAAAACCCTAATTGGATTAGAATAAGCCTAGGGAGGACGAAAATAACCTAAATGTTCAACCAATGACACAAAATGACACAAAATCACATATTGGATGCACAAGATTGGTTAAAAACACTAATTGGATTAGAATAAGCCTAGGGAGGACTAAAATGACCTAAATGATCAACCAATGGCACAAAATCACATATTGGATCCACAAGATTGGTTAAAAACCCTAATTGGATTAAAAAGAGCCTAGGGAGGACAAAAATGACCTAAATGTTCAACCAATGACAAAAAGCACATATTGGATGCACAAGATTGGTTAAAAACCCTAATTGGATTAGAAAAAGGCTAGGTGAGAGCGAAAATGACCTAAATGTTCAACCAATGACACAAAATGACACAAAATCACATATTGGATGCACAAGATTGGTTAAAAACCCTAATTGGATTAGAATAAGCCTAGGGAGGACGAAAATGACCTAAATGTTCAACCAATGACACAAAATGACACAAAATCACATATTGGATGCACAAGATTGGTTAAAAACCTTAATTGGATTAGAATAAGCCTAGGGAGGACGAATATGACCTAAATGTTCAACCAATGACACAAAATGACACAAAATCACATATTGGATGCACAAGATTGGTTAAAAACCCTAATTGGATTAGAATAAGCCTAGGGAGGACGAAAATGACCTAAATGTTCAACCAATGACACAAAATGACACAAAATCACATATTGGATGCACAAGATTGGTTAAAAATCCTAATTGGATTAAAATAACCCTAGGGAGGACGAAAATGACCTAAATGTTGAACCAATGACACAAAATGACACAAAATCACATATTGGATGCAGAAGATTGGTTAAAAACCCTAAATGGAATAGAATAAGCCTAGGGAGGACGAAAATGAACTAAATGTTCAACCAATGACACAAAATCACATATTGGATGCACAAGATTGGTTAAAAACCCTAATTGGATTAGAATAAGCCTAGGGAGGACGAAAATGACCTAAATGTTCAACCAATGACACAAAATGACACAAAATCACATATTGGATGCACAAGATTGGTTAAAAATCCTAATTGGATTAGAATAAGCCTAGGGAGGACGAAAATTACCTAAATGTTCAACCAATGACACAAAATGACACAAAATCACATATTGGATGCACAAGATTGGTTAAAAACCCTAATTGGATTAGAATAAGCCTAGGGAGGACGAAAATGACCTAAATGTTCAACCAATGACACAAAATCACATATTGGATGCACAAGATTGGTTAAAATCCCTAATTGGATTAGAACAAGCCTAGGGAGGACGAAAAATGACCTAAATGTTCAACCAATGATACAAAATGACACAAAATCACATATTGGATGCACAAGATTTGTTAAAAACCCTAATTGGATAAGAATAACCCAAGAGAGGACGAAAATGACCTAAATGTTCAACCAATGACATAAAATCACATATTGGATGCACAAGATTGGTTAAAAACCCTAATTGGATTAGATTAAGCCTAGGGAGGACGAAAATGAGCTAAATGTTCAACCAATGACACAAAATGACACAAAATCACATATTGGATGCACAAGATTGGTTAAAAACCCTAATTGGATTAGAATAAGCCTAGGGAGGACGAAAATGACCTAAATGTTCAACCAATGACACAAAATTACACCAAATCACATATTGGATGCACAAGATTGGTTAAAAACCCTAATTGGATTAGAATAAGCCTAGGGAGGACGAAAATGACCTAAATGTTCAACCAATGACACAAAATGACACAAAATCACATATTGGATGCACAAGATTGGTTAAAAACCCTAATTGGAGTAGAATAAGCCTAGGGAGGACAAAAATGACCTAAATGTTCAACCAATGACACAAAATCACATATTGGATCCACAAGATTGGTTAAAAACCCTAATTGGATTAGAATAAGCCTAGGGAGGACGAAAATTACCTAAATGTTCAACCAATGACACAAAATGACACAAAATCACATATTGGATGCACAAGATTGGTTAAAAACGCTAATTGGATTAGAATATTCCTAGGGAGGATGAAAATGACCTAAATGTTCAACCAATGACACAAAATGACACAAAATCACATATTGGATGCACAAGATTGGTTAAAAACCCTAATTGGATTAGAATAAGCCTAGGGAGGACGAAAATGACCAAAATGTTCAACTGATGACACAAAATCACATATTGGATGCACAAGATTGGTTAAAAACCCTAATTGGATTAGAATAAGCCTAGGGAGGACGAAAATGACCTAAATGTTCAACCAATGACACAAAATGACACAAAATCACATATTGGATGCACAAGATTGGTTAAAAACCCTAATTGGATTAGAATAAGCCTAGGGAGGACGAAAATGACCTAAATGTTCAACCAATGACACAAAATGACAAAAAATCACATATTGGATGCACAAGATTTGTTAAAAACCCTAATTGGATTAGAATAAGCCTAGGGAGGACGAAAATGACCTAAATGTTCAACCAATGACACAAAATCACATATTGAATGCACAAGATTGGTTTAAAACCCTAATTGGATTAGAATAAGCCTAGGGACGACGAAAATGACCTAAATTTTCAACCAATTACACAAAATAACACAAAGTCACATATTGGATGCACAAGATTGGTTAAAAATCCTAATTGGATTAGAATAAGCCTAGGGAGGACGAAAATGACCTAAATGTTCAACCAATGACACAAAATGACACAAAATCACATATTGGATGCACAAGATTGGTTAAAAACCCTAATTGGATTAGAATAAGCCTAGGGAGGACGAAAATGACCTAAATGTTTAAACAATGTAACAAAATCACATATTGGATGCACAAGATTGGTTAAAAATCCTAATTGGATTAGAATAAGCCTAGGGAGGACGAAAATGACCTAAATGTTCAACCAATGACACAAAATGACACAAAATCACATATTGGATGCACAAGATCGGTTAAAAACCCTAATTGGATTAGAATAAGCCTAGGGAGGACGAAAATGACCTCAATGTTCAACCTATGACAAGAAAATCACATATTGGATGCACAAGATTGGTTAAAAACCCTAATTGGATTAGAATAAGCCTAGGGAGGACGAGAATGACCTAAAAGTTCAACCAATGACTCAAAATGACACAAAATCACATATTGGATACACAAGATTGGTTAAAAACCCTAAATCGATTAGAATAAGCCTAGGGAGGACGAAAATGACCTAAATGTTCAACCAATGACACAAAATGACACAAAATCACATTTTGGATGCACAACATTGGTTAAAAACCCTAATTGGATTAGAATAACCCTAGGGAGGACGAAAATGACATAAATGTTCAACCAATGACACAAAATGACACAAAATCACATATTGGATGCACAAGATTGGTTAAAAACCCTAATTGGATTAGAATAAGCCTAGGGAGGACGAAAATGACCTACATGTTCAACCAATGACACAAAATCACATATTGGATGCACAAGATTGGTTAAATACCCTAATTGGATTAGAATAAGCCTAGGGAGGACGAAAATTACCTAAATAGTCAACCAATGACACAAAATCACATATTGGATGAACAAGATTGGTTAAAAACCCTAATTCGATTAGAATAAGCCTATGGAGGAGGAAAATGACCTAAATGTTCAACCAATGACACAAAATTGCACAAAATCACATATTGGATGCACAAGATTGGTTAAAAACCCTAATTGGATTAGAATAAGCCTAGGGAGGACGAAAATGACCTAAATGTTCAACCAATGACACAAAATGACACAAAATCACATATTGGATGCACAAGATCGGTTAAAAACCCTAATTGGATTAGAATAAGCCTAGGGAGGACGAAAATGACCTAAATGTTCAACCAACGACACAAAATGACACAAAATCACATATTGGATGCACAAGATTGGTTAAAAACCCTAATTGGATTAGAATAACCCTAAGGAGGACGAAAATGACCTAAATGTTCAACCAATGACACAAAATCACATATAGGATGCACAAGATTGGTTAAAAACCCTAATTGGATTAGAATAAGACTAGGGAGGACGAAAATGACCTAAATGTTCAACCAATGACACAAAATCACATATTGGATGCACAAGATTGGTTAAAAACCCTAATTGGATTAGAATAAGCCTAAGGAGGACGAAAATGACCTAAATGTTCAACCAATGACACAAAATCACATATTGGATGCACAAGATTGGTTAAAAACCCTAATTGGATTAGAATAAGCCTAGGGAGGACGAAAATGACCTCAATGTTCAACCTATGACACAAAATGACACAAAATCACATATTGGATGCACAAGATTGGTTAAAAACCCTAATTGGATTAGAATAACCCTAGGGAGGACGAAAATGACCTAAATGGTCAACCAATGACACAAAATCACATATAGGATGCACAAGATTGGTTAAAAACCCTAATTGGATTAGAATAAGACTAGGGAGGACGAAAATGACCTAAATGTTCAACCAATGACACAAAATCCCATATTGGATGCACAAGTTTGGTTAAAAACCCTAATTGGATTAGAATAAGCCTAGGGAGGACGAAAATGACCTCAATGTTCAACCTATGATACAAAATAACATATTGGATGCACAAGATTGGTCAAAAACCCTAATTGGATTAGAATAACCCTAGGGAGAACGAAAATGACCTAATGTTCAACCAATGACATAAAATGACACAAAATCACATATTGGATACACAACATTGGTTAAAAACCTAATTGGATTAGAATAAGCCAGGGAGGACGAAAATGACCTAAATGTTCAACCAATGACACAAAATGACACAAAATCACATATTGGATGCACAAGATTGGTTAAAAACCCTAATTTGATTAGAATAAGCCTAAGGAGGACGAAAATGACCTAAATGTTCAACCAATGACACAAAATCACATATAGGATGCACAAGATTGGTTAAAAACCCTAATTGGATTAGAATAAGACTAGGGAGGACGAAAATGACCTAAATGTTCAACCAATGACACAAAATCCCATATTGGATGCACAAGATTGGTTAAAAACCCTAATTGGATTAGAATAAGCCTAGGGAGGACGAAAATAACCTAAATGTTCAACCTATGACACAAAATGACACAAAATCACATATTGGATGCACAAGATTGGTTAAAAACCCTAATTGGATTAGAATAAGCCTAGGGAGGACGAAAATGACCTAAATGTTCAACCAATGACACAAAATGACACAAAATCACATATTGGATGCACAAGATTGGTTAAAAACCCTAATTGGATTAGAATATCCCTAGGGAGGACGAAAATGACCTAAATGTTCAACCAATGACACAAAATGACACAAAATCACATATTGGATGCACAAGATTGGTTAAAAACCCTAATTCGATTACAATAAGCCTAGGGAAGACGAAAATGACCTAAATGTTCAACCAATGACACAAAATCACATATTGGATGCACAAGATTGGTTATAAACCCTAATTGGATTAGAATAAGCCTAGGGACGACGAAAATGACCTAAATGTTCAACCAATTACACAAAATCACATATTGGATGCACAAGATTTGTTAAAAACCGTAATTGGATTAGAATAAGCCTAGGGAGGACGAAAATGACCGAAATGTTCAACCAATGACACAAAATGACACAAAATCACATATTGGATGCACAAGATTGGTTAAAAACCCTAATTGGATTAGAATAAGCCTAGGGAGGACGAAAATGACCTAAATGTTCAACCAATGACACAAAATGACACAAAATCACATATTGGATGCACAAGATTGGTTAAAAACCCTAATTGGATTAGAATTAGCCTATGGAGGACAAAAATGACCTAAATGTTCAACCAGTGACAGAAAATGACACAAAATCACATATTGGATGCACAAGATTGGTTAAACACGCTAATTGGATTAGAATAAGCCTAGGGAGGACGAAAATGACCTAAATGTTCAACCAATGACACAAAATCACATATTGGATGCACAAGATTGGTTAAAAACCCTAATTGGATTAGAATAAGCCTAGGGAGAACGAAAATGACCTAAATGTTCAACCAATGATACAAAATGACACAAAATCACATATTGGATGCACAAGGCTGGTTAAAAACCCTAATTGGATTAGAATAAGCCTAGGGAGGACGAAAATGACCTAAATGTTCAACCAATGACACAAAATGACACAAAATCACATATTGGATGCACAAGATTGGTTAAAACCCCTAATTGGATTAGAATAAGCCTAAGGGGGACGAAAATGACCTAAATGTTCAACCAATGACACAAAATCACATATAGGATGTACAAGATTGGTTAAAAACCCTAATTGGATTAGAATAAGACTAGTGAGGACGAAAATGACCTAAATGTTCAACCAATGACACAAAATCCCATATTGGATGCACAAGATTGGTTAAAAACCCTAATTGGATTAGAATAAGCCTAGGCAGGACGAAAATGACCTCAATGTTCAACCTATGACACAAAATCACATATTGGATGCACAAGATTGGTTAAAAGCCCTAATTGGATTAGAATAAGCCTAGGGAGGACGAAAATGACCTAAATGTTTAACCAATGACACAAAATCACATATTGGATGCACAAGATTGGTTAAAAACCCTAATTGGATTAGAATAAGCCTAAGGAGGACGAAAATGACCTAAATGTTCAACCAATGACACAAAATCACATATTGGATGCACAAGATTGATTAAAAACCCTAATTGGATTAGAATAAGACTAGGGAGGATGAAAATGACCTAAATGTTCAACCAATGACACAAAATCCCATATTGGATGCACAAGATTGGTTAAAAACCCTAATTGGATTAGAATTAGCCTAGGGAGGACGAAAATGACCTCAGTGTTCAACCTATGACACAAGATCACATACTGGATGCACAAGATTGGTTAAAAATCCTAATTGGATTAGAATAAGCCTAGGGAGGACGAAAATGACCTAAATGTTCAACCAATGACACAAAATCACATATTGGATGCACAAGATCGGTTAAAAACCCTAATTGGATTAGAGTAAGCCTAGGGAGGACGAAAATGACCTAAATGTTCAACCAGTGACACAAAATCACATATTGGATACACAAGATTGGTTAAAAACCCTAATTGGATTAGAATAAGCCTAAGGAGGACGAAAATGACCTAAATGTTCAACCAATGACACAAAATCACATATAGGATGCACAAGATTGGTTAAAAACCCTAATTGGATTAGAATAAGCCTAGGGAGGACGAAAATGACCTAAATGTTCAACCAATGACACAAAATGACACAAAATCACATATTGGATGCACAAGATCGGTTAAAAACCCTAATTGGATTAGAATAAGCCTAGGGAGGACGAAAATGACCTAAATGTTCAACCAATGACACAAAATGACACAAAATCACATATTGGATGCACAAGACTGGTTAAAAACCCTAATTGGATTAGAATAAGCCTAGGGAGGACGAAAATGACCTAAATGTTCAACCAATGACACAAAATGACACAAAATCACATATTGGATGCACAACATTGGTTAAAAACCCTAATTGGATTAGAATAAGCCTAAGGAGGACGAAAATGACCTAAATGTTCAACCAATGACACAAAATCACATATTGGATGCACAAGATTGGTTAAAAATCCTAATTGGATTAGAATAAGCCTAGGGAGGACGAAAATGACCTAAATGTTCAACCAATGACACAAAATGACACAAAATCACATATTGGATGCACAAGATTGGTTAAAAACCCTAATTGGTTTAGAATAAGCCTAGGGAGGATGAAAATGACCTAAATGTTCAACCAGTGACACAAAATCACATATTGGATACACAAGATTGGTTAAAAACCCTAATTGGATTAGAATAAGCCTAGGGAGGACGAAAATGACGTAAATGTTCATCCAATGACACAAAATGACACAAAATCACATATTGGATGCACAAGGCTGGTTAAAAACCCTAATTGGATTAGAATAAGCCTAGGGAGGACGAAAATGACCTAAATGTTCAACCAATGACACAAAATGACACAAAATCACATATTGGATGCACAAGATTGGTTAAAAACCCTAATTGGATTAGAATAAGCCTAAGGGGGACGAAAATGACCTAAATGTTCAACCAATGACACAAAATCACATATAGGATGTACAAGATTGGTTAAAAACCCTAATTGGATTAGAATAAGACTAGTGAGGACGAAAATGACCTAAATGTTCAACCAATGACACAAAATCCCATATTGGATGCACAAGATTGGTTAAAAACCCTAATTGGATTAGAATAAGCCTAGGGAGGACGAAAATGACCTCAATGTTCAACCTATGACACAAAATCACATATTGGATGCACAAGATTGGTTAAAAACCCTAATTGGATAGAATAAGCCTAGGGAGGACGAAAATGACCTAAATGTTCAACCAATGAGACAAAATGACACAAAATCACATATTGGATGCACAAGATCGGTTGAAAACCCTAATTGGATTAGAATAAGCCTAGGGAGGATGAAAATGACCTAAATGTTCAACCAACGACACAAAATGACACAAAATCACATATTGGATGCACAAGATTGGTTAAAAACCCTAATTGGATTAGAATAAGCCTAGGGAGGATGAAATGACCTAAATGTTCAACCAGTGACACAAAATCACATATTGCATACACAAGATTGGTTAAAAACCCTAATTGGATTATAATAAGCCTAAGGAGGACGAAAATGACCTAAATGTTCAACCAATGACACAAAATCACATATAGGATGCACAAGATTGGTTAAAAACCCTAATTGGATTAGAATAAGACTAGGGAGGACGAAAATGACCTAAATGTTCAACCAATGACACAAAATC
>JBBPBQ010000209.1:2429-13486 GCA_037974755.1 Cicer yamashitae | reverse complement strand
TTCTTTTTATTTGTTCTAGGAAATATAAGGTTATTTGTTGTTTGGAAAACAAAATACAAAATACGTGGATCGAGCGGATTTCAATTAGTCGGGAGTGTCTCTTTTTATGTATTTTCTGTAGTGCAACGCATATATTCAATTACGACGCATTATTTAACAGGTGCGATCATACCAGCACTAAGGCACTGGATCCCATCAGAACTCCGCAGTCAAGCTTGCTTGGGCTAGAGTAGTACTAGGATGGGTGACCTCCTGGGAAGTCCTCGTGTTGCACATGTTTTTTTGATTTATTTCGGATATTCTGGCCATGTTTCGAAGCAACACGGGCAAGTTGCAAGAAATCGATTTTAGCGTTGTTCTTTTTATTTGTTCTAGGAAATATAAGGTTATTTGTTGTTTAGAAAACAAAAAATTCAAAATACGTGGATCGAGCGGATTTCAATTAGTCAGGAGTGTCTCTTTTTATGTATTTTCTGTAGTGTAACGAATATATTCAATTACGACGCATTATTTAACAGGTGCGATCATACCAGCACTAATGCACTGGATCCCATCAGAACTCCGCAGTCAAGCTTGCTTGGGCGAGAGTAGTACTAGGATCGGTGACCTCCTAGGAAGTCCTCGTGTTGCACCTGTTTTTTTAATTTATTTAGGATATTCTGGCCAAGTTTCGAAGCAACACAGGCAAGTTGACAAGAAATCGATTTTAGCGTTGTTCTTTTTATTTGTTCTAGGAAATATAAGGTTATTTGTTGATTAGAAAACAAAATACAAAATACGTGGATCGAGCGGATTTCAATTAGTCGGGAGTGTCTCTTTTTATGTATTTTCTGTAGTGCAACGCATATATTCAATTACGACGCATTATTTAACAGGTGCGATCATACCAGCAGTAATGCACCGGATCCCATTAGAACTCCGCAGTCAAGCGTGCTTGGGCGAGAGTAGTACTAGGATGGGTGACCTCTTAGGAAGTTCTCGTGTTGCACCTTTTTTTATTATTTATTTCGGATATTCTAGCCATGTTTCGAAGCAACACAGGCAAGTTGACAAGAAATCGATTTTAGCGTTGTTCTTTTTATTTGTTCTAGGAAATATAAGGTTATTTGTTGTTTAGAAAACAAAATACAAAATACGTGGATCGAGCGGATTTCAATTAGTCGGGAGTGTCTCTTTTTATGTATTTTCTGTAGTGCAACGCATATATTCAATTACGACGGATTATTTAACAGGTGCGATCATACCAGCACTAATGCACCGGATCCCATCAGAACTCCGTAGTTAAGCGCGCTTGGGCGAAAGTAGTACAAGGATGGGTGACCTCTTGGGAAGTCATTTTGTTGCACCTTTTTTTTTAATTTATTTCGGATATTCTGGCCAAGTTTCGTAGCAACACGGGCAAGTTGACAAGAAATCGATTTTAGCGTTGTTCTTTTTATTTGTTCTAGGAAATATAAGGTTATTTGTTGTTTAGAAAACAAAATACAAAATACGTGGATCGAGCGGATTTCAATTAGTCGGGAGTGTCTCTTTTTATGTATTTTCTGTAGTGCAACGCATATATTCAATTACGACGGATTATTTAACAGGTGCGATCATACCAGCACTAATGCACCGGATCCCATCAGAACTCCGCAGTTAAGCGTGCTTGGGCGAGAGCAGTACTAGGATGGGTGACCTCCTTGGAAGTCCTCGTGTTGCACCTTTTTTTTTTTTTATTTCGGATATTCTGGCCATGTTTCGAAGCAACACGGGCAAGTTGACAAGAAATCGATTTTAGCGTTGTTCTTTTTATTTGTTCTAGGAAATATAAGGTTATTTGTTGTTTAGAAAACAAAATACAAAATACGTGGATCGAGCGGATTTCAATTAGTCGGGAGTGTCTCTTTTTATGTATTTTCTGTAGTGCAACGCATATATTCAATTACGACGTATTATTTAACAGGTGCGATCATACCAGGACTAATGCACCGCATCCCATCAGAACTCCGCAGTTAAGTGTGTTTGGGTGAGAGTAGTACTAGGATGGGTGACCTCCTGGGAAGTGCTCGTGTTGCACCTTTCTTTTTGATTTATTTCGGATATTCTGGCCAAGTTTCGAAGCAACACGGTCAAGTTGCAAGAAATCGATTTTAGCGTTGTTCTTTTTATTTGTTCTACGAAATATAAGGTTATTTGTTGTTTGGAAAACAAAATACCAAATACGTGAATCGAGCGGATTTGAATTAGTCGGCAGTGTCTCTTTTTATGTATTTTCTGTAATGCAACGCATATATTCAATTACGACGCATTATTTAATAGGTGCGATCATACCAGCACTAATGCACCGGATCCCATCAGAACTCCGCAGATAAGCGTGCTTGGGCGAGAGTAGTACTAGGATGGGTGACCTCCTTGGAAGTCCTCGTGTTGCACCTTTTATTTTTTATTTATTTCGGATATTCTGGCCAAGTTTCGAAGCAACACGGGCAAGTTGACAAGAAATCGATTTTAGCGTTGTTCTTTTTATTTGTTCTACGAAATATAAGGTTATTTGTTGTTTAGAAAACAAAATACAAAATACGTGAATCGAGCGGATTTGAATTAGTCGGGAGTGTCTCTTTTTATGTATTTTCTGTAATGCAACGCATATATTCAATTACGACGCATTATTTAATAGGTGCGATCATACCAGCACTAATGCACCAGATCCCATCAGAACTCCGCAGATAAGCATGCTTGGGCGAGAGTAGTACTAGGATGGGTGACCTCCTGGGAAGTCTTCGTGCTGCACCTTTTTTATTTATTTATTTCAGATATTCTGGCTAAGTTTCGAAGCAACACGAGCAAGTTGATAAGAAATCGATTTTAGCGTTGTTCTTTTTATTTGTTCTGGGAAATATAAGGTTATTTGTTGTTTAGAAAACAAAATACAAAATACGTGGATTGAGCGGATTTCAATTAGTCGGGAGTGTCTCTTTTTATGTATTTTCTGTAGTGCAACGCATATATTCAATTACGACGCATTATTTAACAGGTGCGATCATACCAGCAGTAATGCACCGGATCCCATTAGAACTCCGCAGTCAAGCGTGCTTGGGCGAGAGTAGTACTAGGATGGGTGACCTATTGGGAAGTTCTCGTGTTGCACCTTTTGTTTTGATTTATTTCGGATATTCTGGCCAAGTTTCGAAGCAACACGGGCAAGTTGACAAGAAATCGATTTTAGCGTTGTTCTTTTTATTTGTTCTAGGAAATATAAGGTTATTTGTTGTTTAGAAAACAAAATACAAAATACGTGGATCGTGCGGATTTCAATTAGTCGGGAGTGTCTCTTTTTATGTATTTTCTGTAGTGCAACGCATATATTCAATTACGACGCATTATTTAACAGGTGCGATCATACCAGCACTAATGCACCGGATCCCATCAGAACTCCGCAGTTAAGCGTGCTTGGGCGAGAGTGGTACTAGGATGGGTGACCTGTTGGGAAGTCCTTGTGTTGCACCTTTTTTTTTTTATTTATTTCGGATATTCTGGCCAAGTTTCGAAGCAACACGGGCAAGTTGACAAGAAATCGATTTTAGCGTTGTTCTTTTTATTTGTTCTAGGAAATATAAGGTTATTTGTTGTTTAGAAAACAAAATACAAAATACGTGGATTGAGCGGATTTCAATTAGTCGGGAGTGTCTCTTTTTATGTATTTTCTGTAATGCAACGCATATATTCAATTACGACGCATTATTTAACAGGTGCGATCATACCTGCACTAATGCACCGGATCTAATCAGAACTCCGCAGTTTAGCGTGCTTGGGCGACAGTAGTACTAGGATTGGTGACCTCTTGGGAAGTCCTCGTGTTGCACCTTTTTTTTTATTTATTTCGGATTATCTAGCTAAGTTTCGAAGCAACACAGGCAAGTTGACAAGAAATCAATTTTAGCGTTGTTCTTTTTATTTGTTCTACGAAATATAAGGTTATTTGTTGTTTAGAAAACAAAATACAAAACACGTGGATCGAGCGGATTTCAATTAGTCGGGAGTGTCTCTTTTTATGTATTTTCTGTAGTGCAACGCATATATTCAATTACGACGCATTATTTAACAGGTGCGATCATACCAGCACTAATGCACCGGATCCCATCAGAACTCCACAATTAAGCGTGCTTGGGCGAGAGTAGTACTAGGATGGGTGACCTCCTTAGAAGTCCTCGTGTTGCACCTTTTTTTTTTAATTTATTTCGGATATTCTGGCCAAGTTTCGAAGCAACACGGGCAAGTTGACAAGAAATCGATTTTAGCGTTGTTCTTTTTATTTGTTCTAGGAAATATAAGGTTATTTGTAGTTTAGAAAACAAAATACAAAATACGTGGATCGAGCGGATTTCAATTAGTCGGGAGTGTCTCTTTTTATGTATTTTCTGTAGTGCAACGCATATATTCAATTACGACGCATTATTTAACAGGTGCGATCATACCAGCAGTAATGCACCGGATCCCATTAGAACTCCGCAGTCAAGCGTGCTTGGGCGAGAGTAGTACTAGGATGGGTGACCTCTTAGGAAGTTCTCGTGTTGCACCTTTTTTTTTTATTTATTTCGGATATTCTAGCCATGTTTCGAAGCAACACAGGCAAGTTGACAAGAAATCGATTTTAGCGTTGTTCTTTTTATTTGTTCTAGGAAATATAAGGTTATTTGTTGTTTAGAAAACAAAATACAAAATACGTGGATCGAGCGGATTTCAATTAGTCGGGCGTGTCTCTTTTTATGTATTTTCTGTAGTGCAACGCATATATTCAATTACGACGCATTATTTAACAGGTGCGATCATACCAGCACTAATGCACCGGATCCCATCAGAACTCCGCAGCTAAGCGTGCTTGGGCGAGAGTAGTACTAGCATGGGTGACCTGTTGGGAAGTCCTCGTGTTGCACCTTCTTTTTTTATTTATTTCAGATATTCTGGCCAAGTTTCGAAGCAACACGGGCAAGTTGACAAGAAATCGATTTTAGCGTTGTTCTTTTTATTTGTTCTAGGAAATATAAGGTTATTTGTTGTTTAGAAAACAAAATACAAAATACGTGGATCGAGCGGATTTCAATTAGTCGGGAGTGTCTCTTTTTATGTATTTTCTGTAGTGCAACGCATATATTCAATTACGACGCATTATTTAACAGGTGCGATCATACCAGCACTAATGCACCGGATCCCATCAGAACTCCGCAGTAAAGCACGCTTGGGCGAGAGTGGTACTAGGATGGGTGAACTCCTGGGAAGTCCCCGTGTTGCACCTTTTTTTTTTATTTATTTCGGATATTCTGGCCAAGTTTCGAAGCAACACGGGCAAGTTGACAAGAAATCGATTTTAGCGTTGTTCTTTTTATTTGTTCTAGGAAATATAAGGTTATTTGTTGTTTAGAAAACAAAATACAAAATACGTGGATCGAGCAGAGTTCAATTAGTCGGGAGTGTCTCTTTTTATGTATTTTCTGTAGAGCAACGCATATATTCAATTACGACGCATTATTTAACAAGTGCGATCATACCATCACTAATGCACCGGATCCCATCAGAACTCCGCAGTCAAGCGTGCTTGGGCGAGAGTAGTACAAGGATGGGTGACCTCTTGGGAAGTCATTTTGTTGCACCTTTTTTTTTGATTTATTTCGGATATTCTGGCCAAGTTTCGAAGCAACACGGGCAAGTTGACAAGAAATCGATTTTAGCGTTGTTCTTTTTATTTGTTTTAGGAAATATAAGGTTATTTGTTGTTTAGAAAACAAAATACAAAATACGTGGATCGAGCGGATTTCAATTAGTCAGGAGTGTCTCTTTTTATGTATTTTCTGTAGTGCAACGCATATATTCAATTACGACGCATTATTTAACAGGTGCGATCATACCAGCACTAATGCACCGGATCCCATCAGAACTAAGCAGCTAAGCGTGCTTGGGCGAGAGTAGTACTAGGATGGGTGACCTGTTGGGAAGTCCTCGTGTTGCACTATTTTTTTTTATTTATTTCGGATATTCTGGCCATGTTTCGAAGCAACACGGGCAAGTTGACAAGAAATCGATTTTAGCGTTGTTCTTTTTATTTGTTCTAGGAAATATAAGGTTATTTGTTGTTTAGAAAACAAAATACAAAATACGTGGATCGAGCGGATTTCAATTAGTCGGGAGTGTCTCTTTTTATGTATTTTCTGTAGTGCAACGCATATATTCAATTACGACGCATTATTTAACAGGTGCAATCATACCAGCACTAATGCACCGGATCCCATCAGAACTCCGTAGTTAAGCGTTCTTGGGCGAGAGCAGTACTAGGATGGGTGACCTCTTGGGAAGACCTTCTGTTGCACCTTTTTTTTTGATTTATTTCGGATATTCTGGCCAAGTTTCGAAGCAACACGGGCAAGTTGACAAGAAATCGATTTTAGCGTTGTTCTTTTTATTTGTTCTAGGAAATATAAGGTTATTTGTTGTTTAGAAAACAAAATACAAAATACGTGGATCGAGCGGATTTCAATTAGTCGGGAGTGTCTCTTTTTATATATTTTCTGTAGTGCAACGCATATATTCAATTACGACGCATTATTTAACAGGTGCGATCATACCAGCATTAATGCACTGGATCCGATCAGAACTCCGCAGTCAAGCTTTCTTGGGCGAGAGTAGTACTAGGATGGGTGACCTCCTGGGAAGTCCTCGTGTTGCACCTTTTTTTTTTATTTATTTCGGATATTCAGGCCAAGTTTCGAAGCAACACGGGCAAGTTGACAAGAAATCGATTTTAGCGTTGTTCTTTTTATTTGTTCTGGGAAATATAAGGTTATTTGTTGTTTAGAAAACAAAATACAAAATACGTGGATCGAGCGGATTTCAATTAGTCGGGAGTGTCTCTTTTTATGTATTTTCTGTAGTGCAACGCATATATTCAATTACGACGTATTATTTAAAAGGTGCGATCATACCAGCACTAATGCACCGGATCCCATCAGAACTCCACAGTTAAGCGTGCTTGGGTGAGAGTAGTACTAGGATGGGTGACCTCCTTAGAAGTCCTCGTGTTGCACCTTTTTTTTTATTTATTTCGGATATTCTGGCCAAGTTTCGAAGCAACACGGGCAAGTTGACAAGAAATCGATTTTAGCGTTGTTCTTTTTATTTGTTCTAGGAAATATAAGGTTATTTGTTGTTTAGAAAACAAAAAACAAAATACGTGGATCGAGCGGATTTCAATTAGTCGGGAGTGTCTCTTTTTATGTATTTTCTGTAGTGCAACGCATATATTCAATTACGACGCATTATTTAACAGGTGCGATCATACCAGCACTAATGCACCGGATCCCATCAGAACTCCGCAGTCAAGCGTGCTTGGGCGATAGTAGTACCAGGATGGGTGACCTCCTGGGAAGTCCTCGTGTTGCATCTTTTTTTTTGATTTATTTCGGATATTCTGGCCAAGTTTCGAAGCAACTCGGGCAAGTTGACAAGAAATCGATTTTAGCATTGTTCTTTTTATTTGTTCTAGGAAATATAAGGTTATTTGTTGTTTAGAAAACAAAATACAAAATACGTGGATCGAGCGGATTTCAATTAGTCGGGAGTGTCTCTTTTTATGTATTTTCTGTAGTGCAACGCATATATTCAATTACGACGCATTATTTAATAGGTGCGATCATACCAGCACTAATGCACTGGATCCCATCAGAACTCTGCAGTTAAGTGTGCTCGGGCAAGAGTAGTACTAGGATGGGAGACCTCCTGGGAAATCCTCGTGTTGCACCTTTTTTTTTAATTTTTATTTCGGATATTCTGGCCAAGTTTCGAAGCAACACGGGCAAGTTGACAAGAAATCGATTTTAGCGTTGTTCTTTTTATTTGTTCTAGGAAATATAAGGTTATTTGTTGTTTAGAAAACAAAATACAAAATACGTGGATCGAGCGGATTTCAATTAGTCGGGAGTGTCTCTTTTTATGTATTTTCTGTAGTGCAACGCATATATTCAATTACGACGCATTATTTAACAGGTGCGATCATACCAGCACTAATGCACTGGATCCCATCAGAACTCCGCAGTCAAGCTTGCTTGGGCGAGAGTAGTACTAGGATGGGTGACCTCCTGGGAAGTCCTCGTGTTGCACCTTTTTCTTTTTTTATTTCGGATATTCTGGCCAAGTTTCGAAGCAACACGGGCAAGTTGACAAGAAATCGATTTTAGCGTTGTTCTTTTTATTTGTTCTAGGAAATATAAGGTTATTTGTTGTTTAGAAAACAAAATACAAAATACGTGGATCGAGCGGATTTCAATTAGTCGGGAGTGTCTCTTTTTATGTATTTTCTGTAGTGCAACGCATATATTCAATTACGACGCATTATTTTACAGGTGCGATCATACTAGCACTAATGCACCGGATCCCATCAGAACTCTGCAGTCAAGCGCGCTTGGGTGAGAGCAGTACTAGGATGGGTGACCTCTTGGGAAATCCTTGTGTTGCACCTTTTTTTTTGATTTATTTCGGATATTCTGGCCAAGTTTCGAAGCAACACGGGCAAGTTGACAAGAAATCGATTTTAGCGTTGTTCTTTTTATTTGTTCTAGGAAATATAAGGTTATTTGTTGTTTAGAAAACAAAATACAAAATACGTGGATCGAGCGGATTTCAATTAGTCGGGAGTGTCTCTTTTTATGTATTTTCTGTAGTGCAACGCATATATTCAAATACGACGCATTATTTAACAGGTGTGATCATACCAGCACTAATGCATCGGATCCCATCAGAACTTCGTAGTTAAGCGTGCTTGGGCGAGAGTAATACTAGGATGGGTGACCTCCTGGGATGTCCTCGTGTTGCACCTTTTTTTTTGATTTATTTCGGATATTCTGGCCAAGTTTCGAAGCAACACGGGCAAGTTGACAAGAAATCGATTTTAGCGTTGTTCTTTTTATTTGTTCTAGGAAATATAAGGTTATTTGTTGTTTAGAAAACAAAATACAAAATACGTGGATCGAGCGGATTTCAATTAGTCGGGAGTGTCTCTTTTTATGTATTTTCTGTAGTGCAACGCATATATTCAATTACGACGCATTATTTAACAGGTGCGATCATACCAGCACTAATGCACCGGATCCCATCAGAACTCTGCAGTAAAGCACGCTTGGGCGAGAGTGGTACTAGGATGGGTGACCTCCTGGGAAGTCCCCGTGTTGCACCTTTTTTTTTGATTTATTTCGGATATTCTGGCCAAGTTTCGAAGCAACACGGGCAAGTTGACAAGAAATCGATTTTAGCGTTGTTCTTTTTATTTGTTCTAGGAAATATAAGGTTATTTGTTGTTTAGAAAACAAAATACAAAATACGTGGATCGAGCGGATTTCAATTAGTCGGGAGTGTCTCTTTTTATGTATTTTCTGTAGTGCAACGCATATATTCAATTACGACGCATTATTTAACAGGTGCGATCATACCAGCACTAATGCACTGGATCCCATCAGAACTCCGCAGTTAAGCGTGCTTGGGCGAGGGCAGTACTAGGATTGGTGACCTCTTGGGAAGTCCTTGTGTTGCACCTTTTTTTTTGATTTATTTCGGATATTCTGACCAAGTTTCGAAGCAACACGGGCAAGTTGACAAGAAATCGATTTTAGCGTTGTTCTTTTTATTTGTTCTAGGAAATATAAGGTTATTTGTTGTTTAGAAAACAAAATACAAAATACGTGGATCGAGCGGATTTCAATTAGTCGGGAGTGTCTCTTTTTATGTATTTTCTGTAGTGCAACGCATATATTCAATTACGACGCATTATTTAACATGTGCGATCATACCAGCACTAATGCACCGGATCCCATCAGAACTCCGCAGTTAAGCGTGCTTGGGCGATAGCAGTACTAGGATGGGTGACCTCTTGGGAAGTCTTTGTGTTGTACCTTTTTTTTTGATTTATTTCGGATATTCTGGCCAAGTTTCGAAGCAACACGGGCAAGTTGACAAGAAATCGATTTTAGCGTTGTTCTTTTTATTTGTTCTAGGAAATATAAGGTTATTTGTTGTTTAGAAAACAAAATACAAAATACGTGGATCGAGCGGATTTCAATTAGTCGGGAGTGTCTCTTTTTATGTATTTTCTGTAGTGCAACGCATATATTCAATTACGACGCATTATTTAACAGGTGCGATTATACCAGCACTAATGCACCGGATCCCATTAGAACTCCGCAGTTAAGCGTGCTTGGGCGAGAGCAGTACTAGGATGGGTGATCTCTTGGGAAGTCCTTGTGTTGCACCTTTTTTTTTGATTTATTTCGGATATTCTGGCCAAGTTTCGAAGCAACACGGGCAAGTTGACAAGAAATCGATTTTAGCGTTGTTCTTTTTATTTGTTCTAGGAAATATAAGGTTATTTGTTGTTTAGAAAACAAAATACAAAATACGTGGATCGAGCGGATTTCAATTAGTCGGGAGTGTCTCTTTTTATGTATTTTCTGTAGTGCAACGCATATATTCAATTACGACGCATTATTTAACAGGTGCGATCATACCAGCACTAATGCACCGGATCCCATCAGAACTCCGCAGTTAAGCGTGCTTGGGCGAGAGCAGTACTTGGATGGGTGACCTCTTGGGAAGTCCACGTGTTGCACCATTTTTTTTTATTTATTTCGGATATTCTGGCCAAGTTTCGAAGCAACACGGGCAAGTTGACAAGAAATCGATTTTAGCGTTGTTCTTTTTATTTGTTCTAGGAAATATAAGGTTATTTGTTGTTTAGAAAACAAAATACAAAATACGTGGATCGAGCGGATTTCAATTAGTCGGGAGTGTCTCTTTTAATGTATTTTCTGTAGTGCAACGCATATATTCAATTACGACGCATTATTTAACAGGTGCGATCATACCAGCACTAATGCACCGGATCCCATCAGAACTTTGCAGTTAAGCGTGCTTGGGCGAGAATAGTACTAAGATGGGTGACCTCCTAGGAAGTCCTCGTGTTGCACCTTTTTTTTTGATTTATTTCGAATATTCTGGCCAAGTTTCGAAGCAACACGGGCAAGTTGACAAGAAATCGA
>JBBPBQ010000208.1:1044-13491 GCA_037974755.1 Cicer yamashitae | reverse complement strand
GGCTTATTCTAATCCAATTAGGGTTTTTAACCAATCTTGTGCATCCAATATCTGATTTTGTGTCATTTTGTGTCATTTTGTGACATTTTGTGTCATTGGTTGAACATTTAGGTCATTTTCGTCCTCCCTAGGCTTATTCTAATCCAATTAGGGTTTTTATCCAATCTTGTGCATCCAATATGTGATTTTGTGTCATTGGTTGAACATTTAGGTTTTTTTCGTTCTCGATAGGCTTATTCTAATCCAATTAGGGTTTTTAACCAATCTTGTGCATCCAATATTTGATTTTGTGTCATTGGTTGAACATTTACGTCATTTTCGTCCTCCCTAGGCTTATTCTAATCCAACTAGGGTTTTTAACCAATCGTGTGCATCCAATATGTGGTTTTGTGTCATTGGTTGAACATTAAGGTCATTTTCGTCCTCCCTAGGCATAATCGAATCCATTTAGGGTTTTTAACCAATCTTGTGCATCCAATATGTGATTTTGTGTCATTTTGTGCCATTGGTTGAACATTTAGGTCATTTTCGTCATCGCTAGGCTTATTCTAATCCAATTAGGGTTTTTAACCAATCTTGTGCATCCAATATGTGATTTTGTGTCATTGGTTGAACATTTAGGTCATTTTCGTCCTCCCTAGGCTTATTCGAATCCATTTAGGGTTTTTACCCAATCTTGTGCATCCAATATGTGATTTTGTGTCATTGGTTGAACATTTAGGTCATTTTCGTCCTCCCTAGGCTTATTCGAATCCAACTACTGTTTTTAACCAATCTTGTGCATCCAATATGTGATTTTGTGTCTTTTTGTGTCATTGGTTGAACATTTAGGTCATTTTCGTTCTCGATAGGCTTATTCTAATCCAATTAGGGTTTTTAACCAATCTTGTGCATCCAATATGCGATTTTGTGTCATTGGTTGAACATTTACGTCATTTTCGTCCTCCCTAGGCTTATTCTAATCCAAATAAGGTTTTTAACCAATCTTGTGCATCCAATATGTGGTTTTGTGTCATTGGTTGAACATTTAGGTCATTTTCGTCCTCCCTAGGCTTATTCGAATCCATTTAGGGTTTTTAACCATTCTTGTGCATCCAATATGTGATTTTGTGTCATTGGTTGAACATTTAGGTCATTTTCGTCCTCCCTAGGCTTATTCGAATCCATTTAGGGTTTTTACCCAATCTTGTGCATCCAATATGTGATTTTGTGTCATTTTGTGTCATTGGTTGAACATTTAGGTCATTTTTGTCCTCCCTAGGCTTATTCTAATCCAATTAGGGTTTTTAACCAATCTTGTGCATCCAATATCTGATTTTGTGTCATTTTGTAACATTTTGTGTCATTGGTTGAACATTTAGGTCATTTTCTTCCTCCCTAGGCTTATTCTAATCCAATTAGGGTTTTTATCCAATCTTGTGCATCCAGTATGTGATTTTGTGTCATTGGTTGAACATTTAGGTCATTTTCGTTCTCGATAGGCTTATTCTAATCCAATTAGGGTTTTTAACCAATCTTGTGCATCCAATATGTGATTTTGTGTCATTGGTTGAACATTTAGGTCATTTTCGTTCTCGATAGGCTTATTCTAATCCAATTAGGGTTTTTAACCAATCTTGTGCATCCAATATGTGGTTTTGTGTCATTGGTTGAACATTTAGGTCATTTTCGTCCTCCCTAGGCTTATTCGAATCCATTTAGGGTTTTTAACCATTCTTGTGCATCCAATATGTGATTTTGTGTCATTTTGTGTCATTGGTTGAACATTTAGGTCATTTCCGTCATCGCTAGGCTTATTCTAATCCAATTAGGGTTTTTAACCAATCTTGTGCATCCAATATGTGATTTTGTGTCATTGGTTGAACATTTAGGTCATTTTCGTCTTCCCTAGGCTTATTCTAATCCAATTAGGGTTTTTAACCAATCTTGTGCATCCAATATGTGATTTTTTATCATTTTGTGTTATTGGTTGAACATTTAGGTCATTTTCGTCCTCCCTAGGCTTATTCTAATCCAATTAGGGTTTTTAACCAATCTTGTGCATCCAATATGTGATTTTGTGTCATTGGTTGAACATTTAGGTCATTTTTGTCATCCTTGGACTTATTCTAATCCAATTAGGGTTTTTAACCAATCTTGTGCATCCAATATGTGATTTTGTGTCATTGGTTGAACATTTAGGTCATTTTCGTCCTCCCTAGGCTTATTCTAATCCAATTAGGGTTTTTCACCACTCTTGTGCATCGAATATGTGATTTTGTGTCATTGGTTGCACATTTAGGTCATTTTTGTCCTGCCTAGGCTTATTCCAATCCAATTAGGGTTTTTAACCAATCTTGTGCATATAATAAGTGATTTTGTGTCATTTGTAATCCGATTAGGTCATTTTCGTCCTCGCTAAACTTATTCTAATCCAATTAGGGTTTTTAACCAATCTTGTGCATCCAATATGTGATTTTGTGTCATTGGTTGCACATTTAGGTCATTTTCGTCCTCCCTAGGCTTATTCTAATCCAATTAGGGTTTTTAACCAATCTGGTGCATCCAATATGTGATTTTGTGTCATTGGTTGAACATTTAGGTCATTTTCGTCCTCCCTAGGCTTATTCTAATCCAATTAGGGTTTTTAACCAATCTTGTGCATCCAATATGTGATTTTGTGTCATTTGTGTCATTGGTTGAACATTTAGGTCATTTTCGTCCTCCCTAGGCTTATTCTAACCCAATTAGGGTTTTTAACCAATCTTGTGCATCCAATATGTGATTTTGTGTCATTGGTTGAACATTTAGGTCATTTTCGTCCTCCCTAGGCTTATTCTAATCCAATTAGGGTTTTTAACCAATCTTGTGCATCCAATATCTAATTTTGTGTCATTTTGTGTCATTTTGTGACATTTTGTGTCATTGGTTGAACATTTAGGTCATTTTCGTCCTCCCTAGGCTTATTCTAATCCAATTAGGGTTTTTATCCAATCTTGTGCATCCAATATGTGATTTTGTGTCATTGGTTGAACATTTAGGTCATTTTCGTTCTCGATAGGCTTATTCTAATCCAATTAGGGTTTTTAACCAATCTTGTGCATCCAATATGTGATTTTGTGTCATTGGTTGAACATTTTAGTCATTTTCGTCCTCCCTAAGTTTATTCTAATCCAATTAGGGTTTTTAACCAATCTTGTGCATCCAATATGTGATTTTGTGTCATTGGTTGAACATTTAGGTCATTTTCGTCCTCCCTAGGCTTATTCTAATCCAATTAGGGTTTTTAACCAATCTTGTGCATCCAGTATGTGATTTTGTGTCATTTTGTGTCATTGATTGAACATTTAGGTCATTTTCGTACTCCCTAGGCTTATTCTAATACAATTAGGGTTTTAAACCAATCTTGTGCATCCAATATGTGATTTTGTGTCATTTTGTGTCATTGGTTGAACATTTAGGTCATTTTCGTCCTCCCTAGGCTTATTCTAATCCAATTAGGGTTTTTAACCAATCTTGTGCATCCAATATGTGGGTTTGTGTCATTGGTTGAACATTTAGGTCATTTTCGTCCTCCCTAGGCTTATTCTAATCCAATTAGGGTTTTTAACCAATCTTGTGCATCCAATATCTGATTTTGTGTCATTTTGTGTCATTTTGTGACATTTTGTGTCATTGGTTGAACATTTAGGTCATTTTCGTCCTCCCTAGGCTTATTCTAATCCAATTAGGGTTTTTATCCAATCTTGTGCATCCGATATGTGATTTTGTGTCATTGGTTGAACATTTAGGTCATTTTCATTCTCGATAGGCTTATTCTAATCCAATGAGGGTTTTTAACCAATCTTGTGCATCCAATATGTGATTTTGTGTCATTGGTTGAACATTTAGGTCATTTTCGTCCTCCCTAGGCTTAATCGAATCCATTTAGGGTTTTTACCCAATCTTGTGCATCCAATATCTGATTTTGTCTCATTTTGTGTCATTTTGTGTCATTGGTTGAACATTTAGGTCATTTTCGTCCTCCCTAGGCTTATTCTAATCCAATTAGGGTTTTTAACCAATCTTGTGCATCCAATATGTGGGTTTGTGTCATTGGTTGAACATTTAGGTCATTTGCGACCTCCGTAGGCTTATTCTAATCCAATTAGGGTTTTTAACCAATCTTGTGCATCCAATATCTGATTTTGACTCATTTTGTGTCATTTTGTGACATTTTGTGTCATTGGTTGAACATTTAGGTCATTTTCGTCCTCCCTAGGCTTATTCTAATCCAATTGGGGTTCTTATCCAATCTTGTGCATCCAACATGTGATTTTGTGTCATTAGTTGAACATTTAGGTCATTTTCGTTCTCGATAGGCTTATTCTAATCCAATTAGGGTTTTTAACCAATCTTGTGCATCCAATATGTGATTTTGTGTCATTGGTTGAACATTCACGTCATTTTCGTCCTCCCTAGGCTTATTCTAATCCAACTAGGGTTTTTAACCAATCTTATGCATCCAATATGTGGTTTTGTGTCATTGGTTGAACATTTAGGTCATTTTCGTCCTCCCTAGGCTTATTCGAATCCATTTAGGGTTTTTAACCATTCTTGTGCATCCAATATGTGATTTTGTGTGATTTTGTGTCATTGGTTGAACATTTAGGTCATTTTCGTCATCGCTAGGCTTATTCTAATCCAATTAGGGTTTTTAACCAATCTTGTGCATCCAATATGTGATTTTGTGTCATTGGTTGAACATTTAGGTCATTTTCGTCCTCCCTAGGCTTATTCGAATCCATTTAGGGTTTTTACCCAATCTGGTGCATCCAATATCTGATTTTGTCTCATTTTGTGTCATTTTGTGTCATTGGTTGAACATTTAGGTCATTTTCGTCCTCCCTAGGCTTATTCTAATCCAATTAGGGTTTTTAACCAATCTTGTGCATCCAATATGTGGGTTTGTGTCATTGGTTGAACATTTAGGTCATTTGCGTCCTCCCTAGGCTTATTCTAATCCAATTAGGGTTTTTAACCAATCTTGTGCATCCAATATCTGATTTTGTCTCATTTTGTGTCATTTTGTGACATTTTGTGTCATTGGTTGAACATTTAGGTCATTTTCGTCCTCCCTAGGCTTATTCTAATCCAATTAGGGTTCTTATCCAATCTTGTGCATCCAATATGTGATTTTGTGTCATTAGTTGAACATTTAGGTCATTTTCGTTCTCGATAGGCTTATTCTAATCCAATTAGGGTTTTTAACCAATCTTGTGCATCCAATATGTGATTTTGTGTCATTGGTTGAACATTTACGTCATTTTCTTCCTCCCTAGGCTTATTCTAATCCAATTAGGGTTTTTATCCAATCTTGTGCATCCAGTATGTGATTTTGTGTCATTGGTTGAACATTTAGGTCATTTTCGTTCTCGATAGGCTTATTCTAATCCAATTAGGGTTTTTAACCAATCTTGTGCATCCAATATGTGGTTTTGTGTCATTGGTTGAACATTTAGGTCATTTGCGTACTCCCTAGGCTTATTCTAATCCAATTAGGGTTTTTAACCAATCTTGTGCATCCAATATCTGATTTTGTCTCATTTTGTGTCATTTTGTGACATTTTGTGTCATTGGATGAACATTTAGGTCATTTTCGTCCTCCCTAGGCTTATTCGAATCCATTTAGGGTTTTTACCCAATCTTGTGCATCCAATATGTGATTTTGTGTCATTTTGTGTCATTGGTTGAACATTTAGGTCATTTTCGTCCTCCCTAGGCTTATTCGAATCCAACTACTGTTTTTAACCAATCTTGTGCATCCAATATGTGATTTTGTGTCTTTTTGTGTCATTGGTTGAACATTTAGGTCATTTTCGTTCTCGATAGGCTTATTCTAATCCAATTAGGGTTTTTAACCAATCTTGTGCATCCAATATGCGATTTTGTGTCATTGGTTGAACATTTACGTCATTTTCGTCCTCCCTAGGCTTATTCTAATCCAAATAAGGTTTTTAACCAATCTTGTGCATCCAATATGTGGTTTTGTGTCATTGGTTGAACATTTAGGTCATTTTCGTCCTCCCTAGGCTTATTCGAATCCATTTAGGGTTTTTAACCATTCTTGTGCATCCAATATGTGATTTTGTGTCATTGGTTGAACATTTAGGTCATTTTCGTCCTCCCTAGGCTTATTCGAATCCATTTAGGGTTTTTACCCAATCTTGTGCATCCAATATGTGATTTTGTGTCATTTTGTGTCATTGGTTGAACATTTCGGTCATTTTCGTCCTCCCTAGGCTTATTCGAATCCAACTAGGGTTTTTAACCAATCTTGTGCATCCAATATGTGGGTTTGTGTCATTGGTTAAACATTTAGGTCATTTTCGTCCTCCTTAGGCTTATTCTAATCCAATTAGGGTTTTTAACCAATCTTGTGCATCCAATATCTGATTTTGTGTCATTTTGTGTCATTTTGTGACATTTTGTGTCATTGGTTGAACATTTAGGTCATTTTCGTCCTCCCTAGGCTTATTCTAATCCAATTAGGGTTTTTATCCAATCTTGTGCATCCGATATGTGATTTTGTGTCATTGGTTGAACATTTAGGTCATTTTCGTTCTCGATAGGCTTATTCTAATCCAATGAGGGTTTTTAACCAATCTTGTGCATCCAATATGTGATTTTGTGTCATTGGTTGAACATTTAGGTCATTTTCGTCCTCCCTAGGCTTAATCGAATCCATTTAGGGTTTTTACCCAATCTTGTGCATCCAATATCTGATTTTGTCTCATTTTGTGTCATTTTGTGTCATTGGTTGAACATTTAGGTCATTTTCGTCCTCCCTAGGCTTATTCTAATCCAATTAGGGTTTTTAACCAATCTTGTGCATCCAATATGTGGGTTTGTGTCATTGGTTGAACATTTAGGTCATTTGCGACCTCCGTAGGCTTATTCTAATCCAATTAGGGTTTTTAACCAATCTTGTGCATCCAATATCTGATTTTGACTCATTTTGTGTCATTTTGTGACATTTTGTGTCATTGGTTGAACATTTAGGTCATTTTCGTCCTCCCTAGGCTTATTCTAATCCAATTAGGGTTCTTATCCAATCTTGTGCATCCAACATGTGATTTTGTGTCATTAGTTGAACATTTAGGTCATTTTCGTTCTCGATAGGCTTATTCTAATCCAATTAGGGTTTTTAACCAATCTTGTGCATCCAATATGTGATTTTGTGTCATTGGTTGAACATTCACGTCATTTTCGTCCTCCCTAGGCTTATTCTAATCCAACTAGGGTTTTTAACCAATCTTATGCATCCAATATGTGGTTTTGTGTCATTGGTTGAACATTTAGGTCATTTTCGTCCTCCCTAGGCTTATTCGAATCCGTTTAGGGTTTTTAACCATTCTTGTGCATCCAATATGTGATTTTGTGTGATTTTGTGTCATTGGTTGAACATTTAGGTCATTTTCGTCATCGCTAGGCTTATTCTAATCCAATTAGGGTTTTTAACCAATCTTGTGCATCCAATATGTGATTTTGTGTCATTGGTTGAACATTTAGGTCATTTTCGTCCTCCCTAGGCTTATTCGAATCCATTTAGGGTTTTTACCCAATCTGGTGCATCCAATATCTGATTTTGTCTCATTTTGTGTCATTTTGTGTCATTGGTTGAACATTTAGGTCATTTTCGTCCTCCCTAGGCTTATTCTAATCCAATTAGGGTTTTTAACCAATCTTGTGCATCCAATATGTGGGTTTGTGTCATTGGTTGAACATTTAGGTCATTTGCGTCCTCCCTAGGCTTATTCTAATCCAATTAGGGTTTTTAACCAATCTTGTGCATCCAATATCTGATTTTGTCTCATTTTGTGTCATTTTGTGACATTTTGTGTCATTGGTTGAACATTTAGGTCATTTTCGTCCTCCCTAGGCTTATTCTAATCCAATTAGGGTTCTTATCCAATCTTGTGCATCCAATATGTGATTTTGTGTCATTAGTTGAACATTTAGGTCATTTTCGTTCTCGATAGGCTTATTCTAATCCAATTAGGGTTTTTAACCAATCTTGTGCATCCAATATGTGATTTTGTGTCATTGGTTGAACATTTACGTCATTTTCTTCCTCCCTAGGCTTATTCTATTCCAATTAGGGTTTTTATCCAATCTTGTGCATCCAGTATGTGATTTTGTGTCATTGGTTGAACAGTTAGGTCATTTTCGTTCTCGATTGGCTTATTCTAATCCAATTAGGGTTTTTAACCAATCTTGTGCATCCAATATGTGGTTTTTTGTCATTGGTTGAACATTTAGGTCATTTTCGTCCTCCCTAGGCTTATTCGAATCTATTTAGGGTTTTTAACCATTCTTGTGCATCCAATATGTGATTTTGTGTCATTTTGTGTCATTGGTTAAACATTTAGGTCATTTCCGTCATCGCTAGGCTTATTCTAATCCAATTAGGGTTTTTAACCAATCTTGTGCATCCAATATGTGATTTTGTGTCATTGGTTGAACATTTAGGTCATTTTCGTCCTCCCTAGGCTTATTCGAATCCATTTAGGGTTTTTACCCAATCTTGTGCATCCAATATGTGATTTTGTGTCATTTTGTGTCATTGGTTGAACATTTAGGTCATTTTTTTCCTCCCTAGGCTTATTCTAATCCAGTTAGGGTTTTTAACCAATCTTGTGCATCCAATATCTGATTTTGTGTCATTTTGTGACATTTTGTGTCATTGGTTGAACATTTAGGTCATTTTCTTCCTCCCTAGGCTTATTCTAATCCAATTAGGGTTTTTATCCAATCTTGTGCATCCAGTGTGTGATTTTGTGTCATTGGTTGAACATTTAGGTCATTTTCGTTCTCGATAAGCTTATTCTAATCCAATTAGGGTTTTTAACCAATCTTGTGCATCCAATATGTGATTTTGTGTCATTGGTTGAACATTTACGTCATTTTCGTCCTCCCTAGGCTTATTCTAATCCAACTAGGGTTTTTAACCAATCTTGTGCATCCAATATGTGGTTTTGTGTCATTGGTTGAACATTTAGGTCATTTTCGTCCTCCCTAGGCTTATTCAAATCCAATTAGGGTTTTTAACCAATCTTGTGCATCCAATATGTGATTTTGTGTCATTGGTTGAACATTTAGGTCATTTTCGTCCTCCCTAGGCTTATTCTAATCCAATTAGGATTTTTAACCAATCTTTTGCATCCAATATGTGATTTTGTGTCATTTTGTGTCATTGGTTGAACATTTAGGTCATTTTCGTCCTCCCTAGGCTTATTCTAATCCAATTAGGGTTTTTAACCAATCTTTTGCATCCAATATGTGATTTTGTGTCATTTTGTGTCATTGGTTGAACATTTAGGTCATTTTCGTCCTCCCTAGGCTTATTCTAATGCAATTAGGGTTTTTAACCAATCTTGTGCATCCAATATGTGATTTTGTGTCATTGGTTGAACATTTAGGTCATTTTCGTCCTCCCTAGGCTTATTCTAATCCAATTAGGGTTTTTATCCAATCTTGTGCATCCAATATGTGATTTTGTGTCATTGGTTGAACATTTAGGTTTTTTTCGTTCTCGATAGGCTTATTCTAATCCAATTAGGGTTTTTAACCAATCTTGTGCATCCAATATCTGATTTTGTGTCATTGGTTGAACATTTAGGTCATTTTCGTCCTCCCTAGGCTTATTCTAATCCAATTAGGGTTTTTAACCAATCTTGTGCATCCAATATGTGATTTTGTGTCATTGGTTGAACATTTAAGTTATTTTCGTCCTCCCTAGGCTTATTCTAATCCAATTAGGGTTTTTAACCAATCTTGTGCATCCAATATGTGATTTTGTGTCATTTTGTGTCATTGGTTGAACATTTAGGTCATTTTCGTCCTCCCTAGGCTTATTCTAATCCAATTAGGGTTTTTAACCAGCCTTGTGCATCCAATATGTGATTTTGTGTCATTTTGTATCATTGGTTGAACATTTAGGTCATTTTCGTCCTCCCTAGGCTTATTCTAATCCAATTAGGGTTTTTAACCAATCTTGTGCATCCAATATGTGATTTTGTGTCATTGGTTGAACATTTAGGTCATTTTCGTCCTCCCTAGGCTTATTCTAATCCAATTAGGGTTTTTATCCAATCTTGTGCATCCAATATGTGATTTTGTGTCATTTTGTGTCATTGGCTGAACATTTAGGTCATTTTCGTCCTCCCTAGGCTTATTCTAATCCAATTAGGGTTTTTAACCAATCTTGTGCATATAATAAGTGATTTTGTGTCATTGGTAGTCCAATTAGGTCATTTTCGTCCTCGCTAGGCTTATTCTAATCCAATTAGGGTTTTTAACCAATCTTGTGCATCCAATATGTGATTTTGTGACATTTTTGTCATTGGTTGAACATTTAGGTCATTTTCGTCCTCCCTAGGCTTATTCTAATCCAATTAGGGTGTTTAACCAATATTGTGCATCCAATATGTGATTTTGTGTCATTTTGTGTCATTGGTTGAACATTTAGGTCATTTTCGTCCTCCCTAGGCTTATTCTAATCCAATTAGGGTTTTTAACCAATCTTGTGCATCTAATATGTGATTTTGTGTCATTGGTTGAACATTTAGGTCATTTTTGTCCTCCCTAGGCTTATTCTAATCCAATTAGGGTTTTTAACCAATCTTGTGCATCCAATATGTGATTTTGTGTCATTGGTTGAACATTTAGGTCATTTTCTTCCTCCCTAGGCTTATTCTAATCCAATTAGGGTTTTTATCCAATCTTGTGCATCCAGTATGTGATTTTGTGTCATTGGTTGAACATTTAGGTCATTTTCGTTCTCGATAGGCTTATTCTAATCCAATTAGGGTTTTTAACCAATCTTGTGCATCCAATATGTGGTTTTGTGTCATTGGTTGAACATTTAGGTCATTTTCGTCCTCCCTAGGCATATTCGAATCCATTTAGGGTTTTTAACCAATCTTGTGCATCCAATATGTGATTTTGTGTCATTTTGTGTCATTTTGTGTCATTGGTTGAACATTTAGGTCATTTTCGTCCTCCCTAGGCTTATTCTAATCCAATTAGGGTTTTTAACCAATCTTGTGCATCCAATATGTGATTTTGTGTCATTGGTTGAACATTTACGTCATTTTCTTCCTCCCTAGGCTTATTCTAATCCAATTAGGGTTTTTATCCAATCTTGTGCATCCAGTATGTGATTTTGTGTCATTGGTTGAACATTTAGGTCATTTTCGTTCTCGATAGGCTTATTCTAATCCAATTAGGGTTTTTAACCAATCTTGTGCATCCAATATGTGATTTTGTGTCATTGGTTGAACATTTACGTCATTTTCGTCCTCCCTAGGCTTATTCTAATCCAACTAGGGTTTTTAACCAATCTTGTGAATCCAATATGTGGTTTTGTGTCATTGGTTGAAAATTTAGGTCATTTTCGTCCTCCCTAGGCTTATTCGAATCCATTTAGGGTTTTTAACCAATCTTGTGCATCCAATATGTGATTTTGTATGATTTTGTGTCATTGGTTGAATAGTTAGGTCATTTTCGTCATCGCTAGGCTTATTCTAATCCAATTAGGGTTTTTAACCAATCTTGTGCATCCAATATGTGATTTTGTGTCATTGGATGAACATTTAGGTCATTTTCGTCCTCCCTAGGCTTATTCTAATCCAATTAGGGTTTTTAACCAATCTTGTGCATCCAATATCTGATTTTGTGTCATTTTGTGAAATTTTGTGTCATTGGTTGAACATTTAGGTCATTTTCTTCCTCCCTAGGCTTATTCTAATCCAATTAGGGTTTTTATCCAATCTTGTGCATCCAGTATGTGATTTTGTGTCATTGGTTGAACATTTAGGTCATTTTCGTTCTCGATAGGCTTATTCTAATCCAATTAGGGTTTTTAACCAATCTTGTGCATCCAATATGTGATTTTGTGTCATTGGTTGAACATTTAGGTCATTTTCGTCCTCCCTAGGCTTAATCGAATCCATTTAGGGTTTTTACCCAATCTTGTGCATCCAATATCTGATTTTGTCTCATTTTGTGTCATTTTGTGTCATTGGTTGAACATTTAGGTCATTTTCGTCCTCCCTAGGCTTATTCGAATCCATTTAGGGTTTTTAACCATTCTTGTGCATCCAATATGTGATTTTGTGTCATTTTGTGTCATTGGTTGAACATTTAGGTCATTTTCGTTCTCGATAGGCTTATTCTAATCCAATTAGGGTTTTTAACCAATCTTGTGCATCCAATATGTGGTTTTGTGTCATTGGTTGAACATTTAGGTCATTTGCGTCCTCCCTAGGCTTATTCTAATCCAATTAGGGTTTTTAACCAATCTTGTGCATCCAATATCTGATTTTGTCTCATTTTGTGTCATTTTGTGACATTTTGTGTCATTGGTTGAACATTTAGGTCATTTTCGTCCTCCCTAGGCTTATTCGAATCCATTTAGGGTTTTTA
>JBBPBQ010000207.1:2440-13493 GCA_037974755.1 Cicer yamashitae | reverse complement strand
AAATGTTCAACCAATGACACAAAATGACACAAAATCACATATTGGATGCACAAGATTGGTTAAAAACCCTAATTGGATTAGAATAAGCCTAGGGAGGACGAAAATGACCTAAATGTTCAACCAATGACACAAAATGACACAAAATCACATATTGGGTGCACAAGATTGGTTAAAAACCCTGATTGGATTAGAATAGTCCTAGGGAGGACGAAAATGACCTAAATGTTCAACCAATGACACATAATGACACAAAATCACATATTGGATGCACAAGATTGGTTAAAAATCCTAATTGGATTAGAATAGGCCTATGGAGGACGAAAATTACCTAAATGTTAAACCAATGACACCAAATCACATATTGGATGCACAAGATTGGTTAAAAACCCTAATTGGATTAGAATAAGCCTAGGGAGGACGAAAATGACCTAAATGTTCAACCAATGACACAAAATGACACAAAATCACATATTGGATGCACAAGATTGGTTAAAAACCCTAATTGGATTAGAATAAGTCTAGGAGGACGAAAATGACGTAAAAGTTCAACCAATGACACAAAATGACACAAAATCACTTATTGGATGCACAAGATTGGTTAAAAACCCTAATTGGATTAGAATAAGCCTAGGGAGGACGAAAATGACCTAATTGGATTACAAATGACACAAAATGACACAAAATCACATATTGGATGCACAAGATTGGTTAAAAACCCTAATTGGATTAGAATAAGCCTTGGGAGGACGAAAATGACCTAAATGTTCAACCAATGACACAAAATGACACAAAATCACATATTTGATGCACAAGATTGGTTAAAAACCCTAATTGGATTAGAATAAGCCTAGGGAGGATGAAAATGACCTAAATGTTCAACCAATGACACAAAATGACACAAAATCACATATTGGATGCACAAGATTGGTTAAAAACCCTAATTGGAATAGAATAAGCCTAGGGAGGACGAAAATGACCTAAATGTTCAACCAATGACACAAAATGACACAAAATCACATATTGGATGCACAAGATTGCTTAGAAACCCTAATTGGATTAGAATAAGCCTAGGGAGGACGAAAATGACCTAAATGTTCAACCAATGACACAAAATCACATATTGGATGCACAAGATTGGTTAAAAACCCTAATTGGATTAGAATAAGCCTAGGATGGACGAAAATGACGTAAATGTTCAACCAATGACACAAAATGACACAAAATCACATATTGGATGCACAAGATTGGTTAAAAACCCTAATTGGATTAGAATAAGCCTAGGGAGGACGAAAATAACCTAAATGTTCAACCAATGACACAAAATGACACAAAATCACATATTATATGCACAAGATTGGTTAAACACCCTAATTGGATTAAAATAGGCTTAGAGAGGACGAAAATGACCTAAATGTTATACCAATGACACAAAATGACACAAAATCACATATTGGATGCACAAGATTGGTTAAAAACCCTAATTGGATTAGAATAAGCCTAGGGAAGAGGAAAATGACCTAAATGTTCAACCAATGACACAAAAGGACACAAAATCACATATTGGATGCACAAGATTGGTTGAAAACCCTAATTGGAGTAGAATAAGCCTAGGGAGGACGATAATGACCTAAATGTTCAACCAATGACACCAAATGACACAAAATCACATATTGGATGCACAAGATTGGTTAAAAACCCTAATTGGATTAGAATAAGCCTAGGGAGGACGAAAATGACCTAAATGTTCAACCAATGACACATAATGACACAAAATCACATATTGGATAGACAAGATCGGTTAAAAATCCTAATTGGATTAGAATAGGGCTATGGAGGACGAAAATGACCTAAATGATAAACCAATGACACAAAATCACATATTGGATGCACAAGATTGGTTAAAAACCCTAATTGGATTAGAATAAGCCTAGGGAGGACAAAAATGACCCAAATGTTCCACCAATGACACAAAATGACACAAAATCACATATTGGATGCACAAGATTGGTTAAAAACCCTAATTGGATTAGAATAAGCCTAGGGAGGACGAAAATGACCTAAATGTTCAACCAATGACACAAAATGACACAAAATCACATATTGGGTGCACAAGATTGGTTAAAAACCCTGATTGGATTAGAATAGGCCTAGGGAGGATGAAAATGACCTAAATGTTATACCAATGACACAAAATGACACAAAATCACATATTGGATGCACAAGATTGGTTAAAAACCCTAATTGGATTAGAATAAGCCTAGGCAGGACGAAAATGACCTAAATGTTCAACCAATGACACAAAAGGACACAAAATCACATATTGGATGCACAAGATTGGTTAAAAATCCTAATTGGATTAGAATAAGCCTAGGGAGGACGAAAATGACCTAAATGTTCAACAAATGACACAAAATGACACAAAATCACATATTGGATGCACAAGATTGGTTAAAAACCCTAATTGGATTAGAATAAGCCTAGCGAGGACGAAAATGACCTAAATGTTCAACCAATGACACAAAATGACACAAAATCACATATTGGATGCACAAGATTGGTTAAAAACCCTAATTGGATTAGAATAAGTATAGGGAGGACAAAAATGACCTAAATGTTCAACCAATGACACATAATGACACAAAATCACATATTGGATGCACAAGATTGGTTAAAAACCCTAATTGGATTAGAATAAGCCTAGGGAGGACGAAAATGACCTAAATGTTCAACCAATGACACAAAATCACATATTGGATGCACAAGATTGGTTAAAAACCCTAATTGGATTAGAATAAGCCTATGGAGGACAAAAATGACCTAAATGTTCAACCAATGACACAAAATCACATATAGGATGCACAAGATTGGTTAAAAACCCTAATTGGATTAGAATAAGCCTAGGGAGGACGAAAATGACCTAAATTTTCAACCAATGACACAAAATGACACAAAATCACATATTGGATGCACAAGATTGGTTAAAAATCGTAATTGGATTAGAATATGCCTAGGGAGGACGAAAATGACCTAAATGTTCAACCAATGACACAAAATGACACAAAATCACATATTGGATGCACAAGATTGGTTAAAAACCCTAATTGGATTAGAATAAGCCTAGGGAGGACGAAAATGACCTAAATGTTCAACCAATGACACAAAATGACACAAAATCACATATTGGATGCACAAGATTGGTTAAAAATCCTAATTGGATAAGAATAAGCCTAGCGAGGACGAAAATGACCTAATTGGATTACCAATGACACAAAATCACTTATTATATGCACAAGATTGGTTAAAAACCCTAATTGGATTAGAATAAGCCTATGGAGGACAAAAATGACCTAAATGTTCAACCAATGACACAAAATGACACAAAATCACATATTGGATGCACAAGATTGGTTAAAAACCCTAATTGGATTAGAATAAGCCTAGGGAGGACGAAAATGACCTAAATGTTCAACCAATGACACAAAATGACACAAAATCACATATTGGATGCACAAGATTGGTTAAAAACCTTAATTGGATTAGAATAAGCCTAGGGAGGACGAATATGACCTAAATGTTCAACCAATGACACAAAATGACACAAAATCACATATTGGATGCACAAGATTGGTTAAAAACCCTAATTGGATTAGAATAAGCCTAGGGAGGACGAAAATGACCTAAATGTTCAACCAATGACACAAAATGACACAAAATCACATATTATATGCACAAGATTGGTTAAACACCCTAATTGGATTAAAATAGGCTTAGGGAGGACGAAAATGACCTAAATGTTATACCAATGACACAAAATGACACAAAATCACATATTGGATGCACAAGATTGGTTAAAAACCCTAATTGGATTAGAATAAGCCTAGGGAAGAGGAAAATGACCTAAATGTTCAACCAATGACACAAAAGGACACAAAATCACATATTGGATGCACAAGATTGGTTAAAAACCCTAATTGGATTAGAATAAGCCTAGGGAGGACGATAATGACCTAAATGTTCAACCAATGACACAAAATGACACAAAATCACATATTGGATGCACAAGATTGGTTAAAAACCCTAATTGGATTAGAATAAGCCTAGGGAGGACGAAAATGACCTAAATGTTCAACCAATGACACATAATGACACAAAATCACATATTGGATAGACAAGATCGGTTAAAAATCCTAATTGGATTAGAATAGGGCTATGGAGGACGAAAATGACCTAAATGATAAACCAATGACACAAAATCACATATTAGATGCACAAGATTGGTTAAAAACCCTAATTGGATTAGAATAAGCCTAGGGAGGACGAAAATGACCCAAATGTTCAACCAATGACACAAAATGACACAAAATCACATATTGGATGCACAAGATTGGTTAAAAACCCTAATTGGATTAGAATAAGCCTAGGGAGGACGAAAATGACCTAAATGTTCAACAAATGACACAAAATGACACAAAATCACATATTGGATGCACAAGATTGGTTAAACACCCTAATTGGATTAAAATAGGCTTAGGGAGGACGAAAATTACCTAAATGTTCAACCAATGACACAAAATGACACAAAATCACATATTGGATGCACAAGATTGGTTAAAAACCCTAATTGGATTAGAATAAGCCTAGGGAGGACGAAAATGACCTAAATGTTCAACCAATCACACAAAATGACACAAAATCACATATTGGATGCATAAGATTGGTTAAAACCCCTAATTGGATTAGAATAAGCCTAGGGAGGACGAAAATGACCTAAATGTTCAACCAATGACACAAAATCACATATTGGATGCACAAGATTGGTTAAAAAACCTAATTGGATTAGAATAAGCCTAGGGAGGACGAAAATGACCTAAATGTTCAACCAATGACACAAAATGACAGAAAATCACATATTGGATGCACAAGATTGGTTAAAAACCCTAATTGGATTAGAATAAGCTTAAGGAGGACGAAAATGACCTAAATGTTCAACCAATGACACAAAATCACATATTGGATGCACAAGATTGGTTAAAAACCCTAATTGGATTAGAATAAGCCTAGGGAGGACGAAAATGACCTAAATGTTGAACCATTGACACAAAATGACACAAAATCACATATTGGATGCACAAGATTGGTTAAAAACCGTAATTGGATTAGAATAAGCCTAGGGACGACGAAAATGACCTAAATGTTCAACCAATGACACAAAATCACATATTGGATGCACAAGATTGGTTAAAAACCCTAATTGGATTAGAATAAGCCTAGGGAGGATGAAAATGACCTAAATATTCAACCAATGACACAAAATGACACAAAATCACATATTGGATGCACAAGATTGGTTAAAAACCCTAATTGGATTAGAATAAGCCTAGGGAGGACGAAAATGACCTAAATGTTCAACCAATGACACAAAATCACATATTGGATGCACAAGATTGGTTAAAGACCTTAATTAGATTAGAATAGGCCTAGGGAGGACGAAAATGACCTAAATGTTCAACCAATGACACAAAATGACACAAAATCACATATTGGATGCACAAGATTGGTTAAAAACCCTAATTGGATTAGAATAAGCCTAGGGAGGACGAAAATGAACTAATTGTTCAACAAATGACACAAAATTTACATATTGGATGCACAAGATAGGTTAAAAACCCTAATTGGATTAGAATAAGCCTAGGGAGGACGAAAATGACCTAAATGTTCAACCAATGACACAAAATGACACAAAATCACATATTGGATGCACAAGATTGGTTAAAAACCCTAATTGGATTAGAATAAGCCTAGGGGGGACGAAAATGACCTAAATGTTATACCAATGACACAAAATGACACAAAATCACATATTGGATGCACAAGATTGGTTAAAAACCCTAATTGGAATAGAATAAGCCTAGGCAGGACGAAAATGACCTAAATGTTCAACCAATGACACAAAAGGACACAAAATCACATATTGGATGCACAAGATTGGTTAAAAACCCTAATTGGATTAGAATAAGCCTAGGGAGGACGAAAATGAACTAATTGTTCAACAAATGACACAAAATTTACATATTGGATGCACAAGATAGGTTAAAAAACCTAATTGGATTAGAATAAGCCTAGGGAGGACGAAAATGACCTAAATGTTCAACCAATGACACAAAATGACACAAAATCACATATTGGATGCACAAGATTGGTTAAAAACCCTAATTGGATTAGAATAAGCCTAGGGAGGACGAAAATGACCTAAATGTTATACCAATGACACAAAATGACACAAAATCACATATTGGATGCACAAGATTGGTTAAAAACCCTAATTGGATTAGAATAAGCCTAGGCAGGACGAAAATGACCTAAATGTTCAACCAATGACACAAAAGGACACAAAATCACATATTGGATGCACAAGATTGGTTAAAAACCCTAATTGGATTAGAATAAGCCTAGGGAGGACGAAAATGACCTAAATGTTTAACAAATGACACAAAATGACACAAAATCACATATTGGATGCACAAGATTGATTAAAAATCCTAATTAGATTAGAATAAGCCTAGGGAGGACGAAAATTACCTAAATGTTCAACCAATGACACAAAATGACACAAAATCACATATTGGATGCACAAGATTGGTTAAACACCCTAATTGGATTAAAATAGGCTTAGGGAGGACGAAAATTACCTAAATGTTCAACCAATGACACAAAATGACAGAAAATCACATATTGGATGCACAAGATTGGTTAAAAACCCTAATTGGATTAGAATAAGCTTAAGGAGGACGAAAATGACCTAAATGTTCAACCAATGACACAAAATCACATATTGGATGCACAAGATTGGTTAAAAACCCTAATTGGATTAGAATAAGCCTAGGGAGGACGAAAATGACCTAAATGTTCAACCCATGACACAAAATCACATATTGGATGCACAAGATTGGTTAAAAACCCTAATTGGATTAGAATAAGCCTAGGGAGGACGAAAATGACCTAAATGTTCAACCAATGACACAAAATGACACAAAATCACATATTGGATAGACAAGATCGGTTAAAAATCCTAATTGGATTAGAATAGGGCTATGGAGGACGAAAATGACCTAAATGATAAACCAATGACACAAAATCACATATTGGATGCACAAGATTGGTTAAAAACCCTAATTGGATTAGAATAAGCCTAGGGAGGACAAAAATGACCCAAATGTTCCACCAATGACACAAAATGACACAAAATCACATATTGGATGCACAAGATTGGTTAAAAACCCTAATTGGATTAGAATAAGCCTAGGGAGGACGAAAATGACCTAAATGTTCAACCAATGACACAAAATGACACAAAATCACATATTGGATGCTCATGATTGGTTAAAAACCCTAATTGGATTAGAATAAGCCTAGGGAGGACGAAAATGACCTAAATGTTCAACCAATGACACAAAATGACACAAAATCACATATTGGATGCACAAGATTGGTTAAAAACCCTAATTGGATTAGAATAAGCCTTGCGAGGACAAAAATGACCTAAATGTGCAACCAATGACACAAAATCACATATTGGATGCACAAGATTGGTTAAAAACCCAAATTGGATTAGAATAAGCCTAGGGAGGACGAAAATGACCTAAATGTTCAACCAATGACACAAAATCACATATTGGATGCATAAGAATGGTTAAAAACCCTAATTGGATTAGAATAAGCCTAGCGAGGACGAAAATGACCTAATTGGATTACCAATGACATAAAATCACTTATTATATGCACAAGAGTGGCTAAAAACCCTAATTGGATTAGAATAAGCCTAGGGAGGACGAAAATGACCTAAATGTTCAACCAATGACACAAAATCACATATTGGATGCACAAGATTGGTTAAAAACCCTAATTGGATTAGAATAAGCCTAGGGAGGACGAAAATGACCTAAATTCTCAACCAATGACACAAAATCACATATTGGATGCACAAGATTGGTTAAAAACCCTAATTGGATTAGAATAAGCCTAGGGAGGACGAAAATGACCTAAATGTTCAACCAATGACACATAATGACACAAAATCACATATTGGATGCACAAGATTGGTTAAAAATCCTAATTGGATTAGAATAGGTCTATGGAGGACGAAAATGACCTAAATGTTAAACCAATGACACCAAATCACATATTGGATGCACAAGATTGGTTAAAAACCCTAATTGGATTAGAATAAGCCTAGGGAGGACGAAAATGACCTAAATGTTCAACCAATGACACAAAATGACACAAAATCACATATTTGATGCACAAGATTGGTTAAAAACCCTAATTGGATTAGAATAAGCCTAGGGAGGACGAAAATGACCTAAATGTTCAACCAATGACACAAATGACACAAAATCACATATTGGGTGCACAAGATTGGTTAAAAACCCTAATTGGATTAAAATAGGCTTAGGGAGGACGAAAATGACCTAAATGTTATACCAATGACACAAAATGACACAAAATCACATATTGGATGCACAAGATTGGTTAAAAACCCTAATTGGATTAGAATAAGCCTAGGGAAGAGGAAAATGACCTAAATGTTCAACCAATGACACAAAAGGACACAAAATCACATATTGGATGCACAAGATTGGTTGAAAACCCTAATTGCATTAGAATAAGCCTAGGGAGGACGATAATGACCTAAATGTTCAACCAATGACACAAAATCACATATTGGATGCACAAGATTGGTTAAAAACCCTAATTGGATTAGAATAAGCCTAGGGAGGACGAAAATGACCTAAATGTTCAACCAATGACACAAAACGACACAAAATCACATATTGGATGCACAAGATTGGTTAAAAACCCTAATTGGATTAGAATAAGCCTAGGGAGAACGAAAATGACTTAAATGTTCAACCAATGACACAAAACGACACAAAATCACATATTGGATGCACAAGATTGGTTAAAAACCCTAATTGGATTAGAATAAGCCTAGGGAGGACGAAAATGACCTAAATGTTCAACCAATGACACAAAATGACACAAAATCACATATTGGATGCACAAGATTGGTTAAAAACCCTAATTGGATTAGAATAAGCCTAGGGAGGACGAAAATGACCTAAATGTTATACCAATGACACAAAATGACACAAAATCACATATTGGATGCACAAGATTGGTTAAAAACCCTAATTGGATTAGAATAAGCCTAGGCAGGACGAAAATGACCTAAATGTTCAACCAATGACACAAAAGGACACAAAATCACATATTGGATGCACAAGATTGGTTAAAAACCCTAATTGGATTAGAATAAGCCTAGGGAGGACGAAAATGAACTAATTGTTCAACAAATGACACAAAATTTACATATTGGATGCACAAGATAGGTTAAAAACCCTAATTGGATTAGAATAAGCCTAGGGAGGACGAAAATGACCTAAATGTTCAACCAATGACACAAAATGACACAAAATCACATATTGGATGCACAAGATTGGTTAAAAACCCTAATTGGATTAGAATAAGCCTAGGGGGGACGAAAATGACCTAAATGTTATACCAATGACACAAAATGACACAAAATCACATATTGGATGCACAAGATTGGTTAAAAACCCTAATTGGATTAGAATAAGCCTAGGCAGGACGAAAATGACCTAAATGTTCAACCAATGACACAAAAGGACACAAAATCACATATTGGATGCACAAGATTGGTTAAAAATCCTAATTGGATTAGAATAAGCCTAGGGAGGACGAAAATGACCTAAATGTTCAACAAATGACACAAAATGACACAAAATCACATATTGGATGCACAAGATTGATTAAAAATCCTAATTAGATTAGAATAAGCCTAGGGAGGACGAAAATTACCTAAATGTTCAACCAATGACACAAAATGACACAAAATCACATATTGGATGCACAAGATTGGTTAAAAACCCTAATTGGATTAGAATAAGCCTAGGGAGGACGAAAATGACCTAAATGTTCAACCAATGACACAAAATGACACAAAATCACATATTATATGCACAAGATTGGTTAAACACCCTAATTGGATTAAAATAGGCTTAGGGAGGACGAAAATGACCTAAATGTTATACCAATGACACAAAATGACACAAAATCACATATTGGATGCACAAGATTGGTTAAAAACCCTAATTGGATTAGAATAAGCCAAGGGAAAACGAAAATGACCCAAATGTTCAACCAATGACACAAAAGGACACAAAATCACATATTGGATGCACAAGATTGGTTAAAAACCCTAATTGGATTAGAATAAGCCTAGGGAGGACGATAATGACCTAAATGTTCAACCAATGACACAAAATGACACAAAATCACATATTGGATGCACAAGATTGGTTAAAAACCCTAATTGGATTAGAATAAGCCTAGGGAGGACGAAAATGACCTAAATGTTCAACCACTGACACAAAATGACACAAAATCAAATATTGGATGCACAAGATATGTTAAAAACCCTAATTGGATTAGAATAAGCCTAGGGAGGACGAAAATGACCTAAATGTTCAACCAATGACACAAAATGACACAAAATCACATATTGGATGCACAAGATATGTTAAAAACCCTAATTGGATTAGAATAAGCCTAGGGAGGATGAAAATGACCTAAATGTTCAAACAATGACACAAAATCACATATTGCATGCACAAGATTGATTAAAAACCCTAGTTGGATTAGAATAAGCCTAGGGAGGACGAAAATAATATAAATGTTCAACTAATGACACATAATGACACAAAATCACATATTGGATGCACAAGATTGGTTAAAAACCCTAACTGGATTAGAGTAAGCCTAGGGAGGACGAAAATGATCTAAATGTTCAACCAATGACACAAAATGACACAAAATCACGTATTGGATGCACAAGATTGGTTTAAAACCCTAATTGGATTAGAATAAGCCTAGGGAGGACGAAAATGACCCAAATGTTCAACCAATGACACAAAATGACACAAAATCACATATTGGATGCACAAGATTGGTTAAAAACCCTAATTGGATTAGA
>JBBPBQ010000206.1:0-13530 GCA_037974755.1 Cicer yamashitae | reverse complement strand
AATAACTGCGTTTGTGTCATTAGTTTAACATTTAGGTAATTTACGTCCTTTCTAGGCTTATTCTAATCCATTTAGGGTTTTTAATCAATCTTGTGCATTCAACAAGTGATTTTGTGTCATTGGTTGAACATTTATGTCATTTTCGTCCTCCCTAGGCTTATTCTAATTGAATTAGGGTTTTTAACCAATCTTGTGCATCCAATAATTGATTTTGTGTGATTGGTTGAACATTAAGGTCATTTTCGTCGTCCTTCGACTTATTCTAATTCAATTAGGGTTTTTAACCAGTCTTGTGCATCCAATAAGTGATTTTGTGTCAGTGGTTGAACATTTAGGTCATTTTTGTCCTCCCTAGGCTTATTCTAATCCAATTAGGGTTTTTAACCAAGCTTGTGCATCCAATAAGTGCATTTTTGTCATTGGTTGAACATTTACGTCAATTTCGTCATCCTTCGACTTATTCTAATCCATTAGGGTTTTTAACGAATCTTGTATTTCCAATAACTGCGTTTGTGTCATTGGTTTAACATTTAGGTAATTTACTTCCTTTCTAGGCTTATTCTAATCCAATTAATCTTGTGCATTCAATAAGTGCGTTTGTGTCATTGGTTGAGTGTTTAGGTCATTTTCGTCCTCCCTAGGCTTATTCTAATCCAAATAAGGTTTTTAACCAATTTTGTGCATTCAGTAAGTGATTTTGTGTCATTGGTTGAACATTTAGGTCATTTTCGTCCTCCCTAAGCTTATTCTAATCGAATTAGGGTTTTTAACCAATCTTGTGCATTCAATAAGTGCGTTTGTGTCATTGGTTGAGTATTTAGGTCATTTTCGTCCTCCCTAGGCTTAGTCTAATCTAATTAGGGTTTTTAACCAATTTTGTGCATTCAATAAGGGATTTTGTGTCATTGGTTGAACATTTAGGTCGTTTTCATCCTCCCTAGGCTTATTATAATCGAATTAGGGTTTTTAACCAATCGTGTGCATTCAATAAGTGCGTTTGTGTCATTGGTTGAGTATTTAGGTCATTTTCGTCCTCCCTAGGCTTATTCTAATCCAATTAGGGTTTTTAACCAATTTTGTGCATCCAATAATTGATTTTGTGTCATTGGTTGAACATTTAGGTCATTTTCGTCATCCTTCGACTTATTCTAATCCAATTACGGTTTTTAACCAATCTTGTGCATCCAATAAGTGATTATGTGTCATTAGGTGAACATTTAGGTCATTTTCGTCCTCTCTAGGCGCTTATTCTAATCCAATTAGGGTTTTTCACCATGCTTGTGCATCCAATAAGTGCGTTTGTGTCATTGGTTGAACATTTAGGTCATTCTCGTCATCCTTCAACTGATTCTAATCCAATTAGGGTTTTGAACCAATCTTGTATTTCCAATAAGTGCGTTTGTGTCATTGAATTAACATTTAGCTCATTTACGTCATTTCTAAGCTTATTCTAATCCAATTAGGGTTTTTAACCAATCTTGTGCATCCAATAAGTGCGTTTGTGTCATTGGTTGAACATTTAGGTCATTTTCGTCATCCTTTGACTTATTCTAATCCAATTAGGGTTTTTAACCAATCTTGTATTTCCAATAAGTGCGTTTGTGTCATTGGTTTAACATTTAGCTCATTTACGTCATTTCTAAGCTTATTCTAATCCAATTAGGGTTTTTAACCAATCTTGTGCATCCAATAAATGCGTTTGTGTCATTGGTTGAGTATTTAGGTCATTTACGTCCTTTCTAGGCTTCTTCTAATCCAATTAGGGTTTTTAACCATTCTTGTGCTTCCAATAAGTGATTTTGTGTCATTGGTTGAACATTTAGGTCGTTTTCGTCCTCCCTAGGCTTATTATAATCGAATTAAGGTTTTTAACCAATCTTGTGCATCAATAAGTGCGTTTGTGTCATTGGTTGAGTATTTAGGTCATTTTCGTCATCCTTCGACTTATTCTAATCCAATTAGGGTTTTTAACCAATCTTGTATTTCCAATAAGTGCGTTTGTGTCATTGGTTTAACATTTAGCTCATTTACGTCATTTCTAAGCTTATTCTAATCCAATTAGGGTTATTAACCAATCTTGTGCATCCAATAAGTGCGTTTGTGTCATTGGTTGAGTATTTAGGTCATTTTCGTCCTCCCTAGGCTTATTCTAATCCAATTAGGGTTTTTAACCAATTTTGTGCATTCAATAGGTGATTTTGTGTCATTGGTGGAACATTTAGGTCATTTTCGTCCTCCCTAGGCTTATTCTAATCGAATTAGGGTTTTTAACCAATCTTGTGCATTCAATAAGTGCGTTTGTGTCATTGGTTGAGTATTTAGGTCATTTTCGTCCTCCCTAGGCTTATTCTAATCCAATTAGGGTTTTTAACCAATTTTGTGCATTCAATAAGATATTTTGTGTCATTGGTTGAACATTTAGGTCATTTTCGTGCTCCCTAGGCTTATTCTAATCCAATTAGGGTTTTTAACCAATCTTGTGCATCCAATAATTGATTTTGTGTCATTGGTTGAACATTTAGCTAATTTACGTCCTTTCTAGGCTTATTCTAATCCAATTAGGGTTTTTAACCAATCTTGTGCATTCAATAAGTGCGTTTGTGTCATTGGTTGAGTATTTAGGTCATTTTCATCCTCCCTAGGCTTATTCTAATCCAATTATGGTTTTTAACCAATTTTGTGCATTCAATAAGTGATTTTGTGTCATTGGTTGAACATTTAGGTCATTTTCGTCCTCCCTAGGCTTATTCTAATCCAATTAGGGTTTTTAACCAAGCTTGTGCATCCAATAAGTGCGTTTGTGTCATTGGTTGAACATTTAAGTCATTTTCGTCATCCTTCGACTTATTCTAATCCAATTAGGGATTTTAACCAATCTTGTATTTCCAATAAGTGCGTTTGTGTCATTGGTTTAACATTTAGCTCATTTACGTCATTTCTAAGCTTATTCTAATCCAATTAGGGTTTTTAACCAATCTTGTGCATTCAATAAGTGCGTTTGTGTCATTGGTTGAGTATTTAGGTCATTTTCGTCCTCCCTAGGCTTATTCTAATCCAATTAGGGTTTTTAACCAAGCTTGTGCATCCAATAAGTTATTTTGTGTCATCGGTTGAACATTTAGGATATTTTCGTCCTCCCTAGGCTTATTCTAATCCAATTAGGGTTCTTAACCAATCCTGTCCATCCAACAAGTGATTTTGTGTCATTTGTTGAACATTTAGGTCATTTTTGTCCTCCCTTGGCTTATTCTAAACCTATTAGCGTTTTTAACCAATCTTTTGCATCCAATAAGTGTGTTTGTGTCATTGGTTTAACGTTTAGGTCATTTTCGTCCTCCCTAGGCTTATTCTATTCCAATTAGGGTTTTTAACCAATCTTGTGCATTTAATAAGTGATTTTGTGTTATTGGTTGGACATTTAGGTCATTTTTGTCCTCCCTAGGCTTATTCTAATCGAATTACGGTTTTTAACCAATCTTGTGCATTCAATAAGTGCGTTTGTGTCATTGGTTGAGTATTTAGGTCATTTTCGTCATCCTTCGACTTATTCTAATCCAATTAGGGTTTTTAACCAATCTTGTATTTCCAATAAGTGCGTTTGTGTCATTGGTTTAACATTTAGCTCATTTACGTCATTTCTAAGCTTATTCTAATCCAATTAGGGTTATTAACCAATCTTGTGCATTTAATAAGTGATTTTGTGTTATTGGTTGAACATTTAGGTCATTGTCGTCCTCCCTAAGCTTATTCTAATACAAATAGCGTTTTTAACAAATCTTGTGCATTCGATAAGTGCGTTTGTCTCATTGGTTGAGTATTTAGGTCATTTTCGCCCTCCCTAGGCTTATTCTTATCCAATTAGGGTTTTTAACCAATTTTCTGCATTCAATAAGTGATTTTGTGTCATTGGTGGAACATTTAGGTCATTTTCGTCCTCCCTAGGCTTATTCTAATCAAATTAGGGTTTTTAACCAATCTTGTGCATTCAATAAGTGCGTTTGATGTCATTGGTTGAGTATTTAGGTGATTTTCGTCCTCCTTAGGCTTATTCTAATCCAATTAGGGTTTTTAACCAATCTTATGCATCCAATAAGTGATTATGTGTCATTTGTTGAACATTTAGGTCATTTTCGTTCTCCATAGGCTTATTCTAATCCAATTGGGGTTTTTAACCAAGCTTGTGCATCCAATAAGTGCGTTTGTGTCATTGGTTGAACATTTAAGTCATTTTCGTCATCCTTCGACTTATTCTAATCCAATTAGGGATTTTAACCAATCTTGTATTTCCAATAAGTGCGTTTGTGTCATTGGTTTAACATTTAGCTCATTTACGTCATTTCTAAGCTTATTCTAATCCAATTAGGGTTTTTAACCAATCTTGTGCATCCAATAAGTGCGTTTGTGTCATTGGTTGAGTATTTAGGTCATTTTCGTCCTCCCTAGGCTTATTCTAATCCAATTAGGGTTTTTAACCAAGCTTGTGCATCCAATAAAAGCGTTTGTGTCATTGGTTGATCGTTTAGGTCATTTTCGTCATCCTTCGACTTATTCTAATCCATTAGGGTTTTTAACGAATCTTGTATTTCCAATAACTGCTTTTGTGTCATTGGTTTAACATTTAGGTAATTTACGTCCTTTCTAGGCTTATTCTAATCCAATTAGGGTTTTTAACCAATCTTGTGCATTCGATAAGTGCGTTTGTCTCATTGGTTGAGTATTTAGGTCATTTTCGTCCTTCCTAGGCTTATTCTAATCCAATTAGGGTTTTTAACCAATTTTGTGCATTCAATAAGTGATTTTGTGTCATTGGTTGAACATTTAGGTCATTTTCGTCCTCCCTAGGCTTATTCTAATCGAATTACGGTTTTTAACCAATCTTGTGCATTCAATAAGTGCGTTTGTGTCATTGGTTGAGTATTTAGGTCATTTTCGTCATCCTTCGACTTATTCTAATCCAATTAGGGTTTTTAACCAATCTTGTATTTCCAATAAGTGCGTTTGTGTCATTGGTTTAACATTTAGCTCATTTACGTCATTTCTAAGCTTATTCTAATCCAATTAGGGTTTTTAACCAATCTTGTGCATCCAATAAGTGCGTTTGTGTCATTGGTTGAGTATTTAGGTCATTTTCGTCCTCCCTAGACTTATTCTAATCCAATTAGGGTTTTTAACCAAGCTTGTGCATCCAATAAGTGCGTTTGTGTCATTGGTTGAACATTTAGGACATTTTCGTCCTCCCTAGGCTTATTCATATTGAATTAGGGTTTTTAACCAATCTTGTGCATCCAATAATTGATTTTGTGTCATTGGTTGAACATTTAGGTCATTTTTGTCATCCTTCGACTTATTCTTATCCAATTAGGGTTTTTAACCAATCTTGTGCATCCAATAAGTGATTATGTGTCATTGGTTGAGTATTTAGGTCATTTTCGTCCTCCCTAGACTTATTCTAATCCAATTGGTGTTTTTGACCAAGCTTGTGCATCCAATAAGTGCATTTGTGTCATTGGTTGAACATTTAGGTCATTTTCGTCATCCTTCGACTTATTCTAATCCAATTAGGGTTTTTAACCAATCTTGTATTTCCAATAAGTGCGTTTGTGTCATTGGTTTAACATTTAGCTCATTTACGTCATTTCTAAGCTTATTCTATTCCAATGAGGGTTTTAACCAATCTTGTGCATCCAATAAGTGCGTTTGTGTCATTGGTTGAGTATTTAGGTCATTTTCGTCCTCCCTAGACTTATTCTAATCCAATTAGGGTTTTTAACCAATTTTGTGCATTCAATAAGTGATTTTGTGTCATTGGTTGAACATTTAGGTCATTTTCGTCCTACCTAGGCTTATTCTAATCGACTTACGGTTTTTAACCAATCTTGTGCATTCAATAAGTGCGTTTGTGTCATTGGTTGAGGATTTAGGTCATTTTCGTCGTCCCTAAGCTTATTCTAATCCAATTAGGGTTTTTAACCAATCTTGTGCATTCAATAAGTGATTTTGTGTTATTGGTTGAACATTTAGGTCATTGTGGTCCTCCCTAAGCTTATTCTAATCCAATTAGCGTTTTTAACCAATCTTGTGCATCCAATAATTGATTTTGTGTCATTGGTTGAACATTTAGGTCATTTCCGTCATCCTTCGACTTATTCTAATCCAATTAGGGTTTTTAACCAATCTTGTGCATCCAATAAGTGATTATGTGTCATTGGTTGAACATTTAGGTCATTTTCGTCCTCCCTAGGCTTATTCTAATCCAATTAGGGTTTTTATCCAAGCTTGTGCATCCAATAAGTGCGTTTGTGTCATTGGTTGAACATTTAGGTCATTTTCGTCATCCTTCGACTTATTCTAATCCAATTAGGGTTTTTAACCAATCTTGTATTTCCAATAAGTGCGTTTGTGTCATTGGTTTAACATTTAGCTCATTTACGTCATTTCTAAGCTTATTCTAATCCAATTAGGGTTTTTAACCAATCTTGTGCGTCCAATAAATGCGTTTGTGTCATTGGTTGAGTATTTAGGTCATTTTCGTCCTTTCTAGGCTTCTTCTAATCCAATTAGGGTTTTTAACAAATCTTGTGCTTCCAATAAGTGATTTTGTGTCATTGGTTGAACATTTAGGTCGTTTTCGTCCTCCCTAGGCTTATTATAATCGAATTAGGGTTTTTAACTAATCTTGTGCATTCAATAAGTGCGTTTGTGTCATTGGTTGAGTATTTAGGTCATTTTCGTCCTCCCTAGGCTTATTCTAATCCAATTAGGGTTTTTAACCAATCTTGTATTTCCAATAAGTGCGTTTGTGTCATTGGTTTAACATTTAGCTCATTTACGTCATTTCTAAGCTTATTCTAATCCAATTAGGGTTTTTAACCAATCTTGTGCATCCAATAAGTGCGTTTGTGTCATTGGTTGAGTATTTAGGTCATTTTCGTCATCCTTCGACTTATTCTAATCCATTAGGCTTTTTAACGAATCTTGTATTTCCAATAACTGCGTTTGTGTCATTGGTTTAACATTTAGGTAATTTACGTCCTTTCCAGGCTTATTCTAATCCAATTAGGGTTTTTATCCAATCTTGTGCATTCAATAAGTGCGTTTGTGTCATTGGTTGAGTGTTTAGGTCATTTTCGTCCTCCCTAGGCTTATTCTAATCCAATTAAGGTTTTTAACCAATTTTGTGCATTCAATAAGTGATTTTGTGTCATTGGTTGAACATTTAGGTCATTTTCGTCCTCCCTAGGCTTATTCTAATCGAATTAGGGTTTTTAACCAATCTTGTGCATTCAATAAGTGCGTTTGTTTCATTGGTTGAGTATTTAGGTCATTTTCGTCCTCCCTCAGCTTATTCTAATCCAATTAGGGTTTTTAACCAATCTTGTGCATTCAATAAGTGATTTTGTGTTATTTGTTGAACATTTAGGTCATTGTGGTCCTCCCTAAGCTTATTCTAATTCAATTAGCGTTTTTAACCAATCTTGTGCATCCAATAATTGATTTTATGTCATTGGTTGAACATTTAGGTCATTTTCGTCATCCTTCGACTTATTCTAATCCAATTAGGGTTTTTAACCAATCTTGTGCATCCAATAAGTGATTATGTGTCATTGGTTGAACATTTAGGTCATTTTCGTCCTCCCTAGGCTTATTCTAATCCAATTAGGGTTTTTAACCAAGCTTGTGCATCCAATAAGTGCATTTGTGTCATTGGTTGAACATTTAGGTCATTTTCGTCATCCTTCGACTTATTCTAATCCAATTAGGGTTTTTAACCAATCTTGTATTTCCAATAAGCGCGTTTGTGTCATTGGTTTAACATTTAGCTCATTTACGTCATTTCTAAGCTTATTCTAATCCAATTAGGGTTTTTAACCAATCTTGTGCATCCAATAAGTGCGTTTGTGTCATTGGTTGAGTATTTAGGTCATTTTCGTCCTCCCTAGACTTATTCTAATCCAATTAGGGTTTTTAACCAAGCTTGTGCATCCAATAAGTGCGTTTGTGTCATTGGTTGAACATTTAGGACATTTTCGTCCTCCCTAGGCTTATTCTAATTGAATTAGGGTTTTTAACCAATCTTGTGCATCCAATAATTGATTTTGTGTCATTGGTTGAACATTTAGGTCATTTTTGTCATCCTTCGACTTATTCTTATCCAATTAGGGTTTTTAACCAATCTTGTGCATCCAATAAGTGATTATGTGTCATTGGTTGAACATTTAGGTCATTTTCGTCCTCCCTAGGCTTATTCTAATCCAATTAGGGTTTTTAACCAAGCTTGTGCATCCAATAAGTGCGTTTGTGTCATTGGTTGAACATTTAGGTCATTTTCGTCATCCTTCGACTTATTCTAATCCAATTTGGGTTTTTAACCAATCTTGTATTTCCAATATGTGCGTTTGTGTCATTGGTTTAACAATTAGCTCATTTACGTCATTTCTAAGCTTATTCTAATCCAATTAGGGTTTTTAACCAGTCTTGTGCATCCAATAAGTGCGTTTGTGTCATTGGTTGAGTATTTAGGTCATTTTCGTCCTCCCTAGACTTATTCTAATCCAATTAGGGTTTTTAACCAAGCTTGTGCATCCAATAAGTGCGTTTGTGTCATTGGTTGATAATTTAGGTCATTTTCGTCATCCTTCGACTTATTCTAATCCAATTAGGGTTTTTAACCAATCTTGTGCATTTAATAAGTGCGTTTGTGTCATTGGTTTAACATTTAGGTAATTTACGTCCTTTCTAGGCTTATTCTAATCCAATTAGGGTTTTTAACCAATCTTGTGCATTCAATAAGTGCGTTTGTGTCATTGGTTGAGTATTTAGGTCATTTTCGTCCTCCCTAGGCTTATTCTAATCCAATTAGGGTTTTTAACCAATCTTGTGTTTCCAATAAGTGCGTTTGTGTCATTGGTTTAACAATTAGCTCATTTACGTCATTTCTAAGCTTATTCTAATCCAATTAGAGTTTTTAACCAATCTTGTGCATCCAATAAGTGCGTTTGTGTCATTGGTTGAGTATTTAGGTCATTTTCGTCCTCCCTAGACTTATTCTAATCCAATTAGGGTTTTTAACCAAGCTTGTGCATCCAATAAGTGCGTTTGTGTCATTGGTTGATAATTTAGGTCATTTTCGTCATCCTTCGACTTATTCTAATCCATTAGGGTTTTTAACGAATCTTGTATTTCCAATAACTGCGTTTGTGTCATTGGTTTAACATTTAGGTAATTTACTTCCTTTCTAGGCTTATTCTAATCCAATTAGGGTTTTTAACCAATCTTGTGCATTCAATAAGTGCGTTTGTGTCATTGGTTGAGTATTTAGGTCATTTTCGTCCTCCCTAGGCTTAGTCTAATCCAATTAGGGTTTTTAACCAATTTTGTGCATTCAATAAGTGATTTTGTGTCATTGGTTGAACATTTAGGTCATTTTCGTCCTCCCTAGGCTTATTCTAATCGAATTAGGGTTTTTAACCAATCTTGTGCATTCAATAAGTGCGTTTGTGTCATTGGTTGAGTATTTAGGTCATTTTCGTCCTCCCTAGGCTTAGTCTAATCTAATTAGGGTTTTTAACCAATCTTGTATTTCCAATAAGTGCGTTTGTGTCATTGGTTTAACATTTAGCTCATTTACGTCATTTCTAAGCTTATTCTAATCCAATTACGTTTTTTAACAAATCTTGTGCATCCAATAAGTGATTATGTGTCACTAGGTGAACATTTAGGTCATTTTCGTCCTCTCTAGGCGCTTATTCTAATCCAATTAGGGTTTTTCATCATGCTTGTGCATTCAATAAGTGCGTTTGTGTCATTGGTTGAGTATTTAGGTCATTTTCGTCCTCCCTAGGCTTATTATAATCGAATTAGGGTTTTTAACCAATCGTGTGTATTCACTAAGTGCGTTTGTGTCATTGGTTGAGTATTTAGGTCATTTTCGTTCTCCCAAGGCTTATTCTAATTTAATTAGGGTTTTTAACCAATTTTGTGCATCCAATAATTGATTTTGTGTTATTGGTTGAACATTTAGGTCATTTTCGTCATCCTTCGACTTATTCTAATCCAATTACGGTTTTTAACCAATCTTGTGCATCCAATAAGTGATTATGTGTCATTAGGTGAACATTTAGGTCATTTTCGTCCTCTCTAGGCGCTTATTCTAATCCAATTAGGGTTTTCCACCATGCTTGTGCATCCAATAAGTGCGTTTGTGTCATTGGTTGAACATTTAGGTCATTCTCGTCATCCTTCAACTGATTCTAATCCAATAAGGGTTTTTAACCAATCTTGTGCATTCAATAAGTGATTTTGTGTTATTGGTTGAACATTTAGGTCATTGTGGTCCTCCCTAAGCTTATTCTAATCCAATTAGCGTTTTTAACCAATCTTGTGCATCCAATAATTGATTTTGTGTCATTGGTTGAACATTTAGGTCATTTTCATCATCCTTCGACTTATTCTAATCCAATTAGGGTTTTTAACCAATCTTGTGCATCCAATAAGTGATTATGTGTCATTGATTGGACATTTAGGTCATTTTCGTCCTCCCTAGGCTTATTCTAATCCAATAAGGGTTTTTAACCAATCTTGTATTTCCAATAAGTGCGTTTGTGTCATTGGTTTAACATTTAGCTTATTTACGTCATTTCTAAGCTTATTCTAATCCAATTAGGGTTTTTAACCAATCTTGTGCATCCAATAAGTGCGTTTGTGTCATTGGTTGAGTATTTAGGTCATTTTCGTCCTCCCTAGACTTATTCTAATCCAATTAGGGTTTTTAACCAAGCTTGTGCATCCAATAAGTGCGTTTGTGTCATTGGTTGATCATTTAGGTCATTTTCGTCATCCATCGACTTATTTTAATCCAATTACGTTTTTTAACCAATCTTGTGCATCCAATAAGTGATTATGTGTCACTAGGTGAACATTTAGGTCATTTTCGTCCTCTCTAGGCGCTTATTCTAATCCAATTAGGGTTTTTCACCATGCTTGTGCATCCAATAAGTGCGTTTGTGTCATTGGTTGAACATTTAGGTCATTCTCGTCATCCTTCAACTGATTCTAATCCAATTAGGGTTTTGAACCAATCTTGTATTTCCAATAAGTGCGTTTGTGTCATTGAATTAACATTTAGCTCATTTACGTCATTTCTAAGCTTATTCTAATCCAATTAGGGTTTTTAACCAATCTTGTGCATCCAATAAGTGCGTTTGTGTCATTGGTTGAACATTTAGGTCATTTTCGTCATCCTTCGACTTATTCTAATCCAATTAGGGTTTTTAACCAATCTTGTATTTCCAATAAGTGCGTTTGTGTCATTGGTTTAACATTTAGCTCATTTACGTCATTTCTAAGCTTATTCTAATCCAATTAGGGTTTTTAACCAATCTTGTGCGTCCAATAAATGCGTTTGTGTCATTGGTTGAGTATTTAGGTCATTTTCGTCCTTTCTAGGCTTCTTCTAATCCAATTAGGATTTTTAACAAATCTTGTGCTTCCAATAAGTGATTTTGTGTCATTGGTTGAACATTTAGGTCGTTTTCGTCCTCCCTAGGCTTATTATAATCGAATTAGGGTTTTTAACCAATCTTGTGCATTCAATAAGTGCGTTTGTGTCATTGGTTGAGTATTTAGGTCATTTTCGTCCTCCCTAGGCTTATTCTAATCCAATTAGGGTTTTTAACCAATCTTGTATTTCCAATAAGTGCGTTTGTGTCATTGGTTTAACATTTAGCTCATTTACGTCATTTCTAAGCTTATTCTAATCCAATTAGGGTTTTTAACCAATCTTGTGCATCCAATAAATGCGTTTGTGTCATTGGTTGAGTATTTAGGTCATTTTCGTCCTCCCTAGACTTATTCTAATCCAATTAGGGTTTTTAACAAAGCTTGTGCATCCAATAAGTGCGTTTCCGTCATTGGTTGATCATTTAGGTCATTTTCGTCATCCTTCGACTTATTCTAATCCATTAGGGTTTTTAACGAATCTTGTATTTCCAATAACTGCGTTTGTGTCATTAGTTTAACATTTAGGTAATTTACGTCCTTTCTAGGCTTATTCTAATCCATTTAGGGTTTTTAATCAATCTTGTGCATTCAACAAGTGATTTTGTGTCATTGGTTGAACATTTATGTCATTTTCGTCCTCCCTAGGCTTATTCTAATTGAATTAGGGTTTTTAACCAATCTTGTGCATCCAATAATTGATTTTGTGTGATTGGTTGAACATTAAGGTCATTTTCGTCGTCCTTCGACTTATTCTAATTCAATTAGGGTTTTTAACCAGTCTTGTGCATCCAATAAGTGATTTTGTGTCAGTGGTTGAACATTTAGGTCATTTTTGTCCTCCCTAGGCTTATTCTAATCCAATTAGGGTTTTTAACCAAGCTTGTGCATCCAATAAGTGCATTTTTGTCATTGGTTGAACATTTACGTCATTTTCGTCATCCTTCGACTTATTCTAATCCATTAGGGTTTTTAACGAATCTTGTATTTCCAATAACTGCGTTTGTGTCATTGGTTTAACATTTAGGTAATTTACTTCCTTTCTAGGCTTATTCTAATCCAATTAATCTTGTGCATTCAATAAGTGCGTTTGTGTCATTGGTTGAGTGTTTAGGTCATTTTCGTCCTCCCTAGGCTTATTCTAATCCAAATAAGGTTTTTAACCAATTTTGTGCATTCAGTAAGTGATTTTGTGTCATTGGTTGAACATTTAGGTCATTTTCGTCCTCCCTAAGCTTATTCTAATCGAATTAGGGTTTTTAACCAATCTTGTGCATTCAATAAGTGCGTTTGTGTCATTGGTTGAGTATTTAGGTCATTTTCGTCCTCCCTAGGCTTAGTCTAATCTAATTAGGGTTTTTAACCAATTTTGTGCATTCAATAAGGGATTTTGTGTCATTGGTTGAACATTTAGGTCGTTTTCGTCCTCCCTAGGCTTATTATAATCGAATTAGGGTTTTTAACCAATCGTGTGCATTCAATAAGTGCGTTTGTGTCATTGGTTGAGTATTTAGGTCATTTTCGTCCTCCCTAGGCTTATTCTAATCCAATTAGGGTTTTTAACCAATTTTGTGCATCCAATAATTGATTTTGTGTCATTGGTTGAACATTTAGGTCATTTTCATCATCCTTCGACTTATTCTAATCCAATTACGGTTTTTAACCAATCTTGTGCATCCAATAAGTGATTATGTGTCATTAGGTGAACATTTAGGTCATTTTCGTCCTCTCTAGGCGCTTATTCTAATCCAATTAGGGTTTTTCACCATGCTTGTGCATCCAATAAGTGCGTTTGTGTCATTGGTTGAACATTTAGGTCATTCTCGTCATCCTTCAACTGATTCTAATCCAATTAGGGTTTTGAACCAATCTTGTATTTCCAATAAGTGCGTTTGTGTCATTGAATTAACATTTAGCTCATTTACGTCATTTCTAAGCTTATTCTAATCCAATTAGGGTTTTTAACCAATCTTGTGCATCCAATAAGTGCGTTTGTGTCATTGGTTGAACATTTAGGTCATTTTCGTCATCCTT